>JASAMY010003235.1:22500-58580 GCA_030248085.1 Paralinhomoeus sp. GSCO2_6 | reverse complement strand
CACGTACCCCTGAAACCAGTATGCTGCATAGAGAGTGAAACCAAGCGTTCCAATGGCAACCAATGCCTTCCAGAGGAGGACGCAATCGTTCCAACCGCAACGCTGGTAGGCGTCGAAGGATGGCGCTTCTGTCTTTTTGTGCTCTTCAACCGCTTCCCGATTGTTTTGCATCTCGGGGGCATCGAGTGTCGAGTTTGAATCACCGTGGACGATGTCATCAGTTTCTTGCTGCCCGCCTCTGGCGTCAGTCCCCTTGCGCTTGCGCAACGAAGCCATATCGTGCTAAACGAACTGCTGTACAGTCTCCAATGGTGGTCCCATGAAGCCGAGCGTATACAACAATAGTACCCAGGGGGACACAATTTGAGAATTCACCCTACACGTCTCCAGCTCTAGCATTTCGAGGCACTCAACTAAAGTTGCCTGTAGCAGGGCGCAACACCCTTTGAAGTCCGCTAGCCTAAGTTGTAGACTTCCAAAATGGAGAAATTGTGCACCGAAATAGCGTAAAACGGTAGGGTAGTTTTGGCCAAAACTCGGTTCAAAGGAGTGGGGGGGGGGCTAGTTTGACACCCGACCGGAGAGGGGGGGGGGGTGCCGACACATCCCCAGTTACAGGCATGTTACGTGCGTGCGTGCACCAAATAGGCGGCAGAGGGGCTCTATCCGTCGCAATCCGTGTCCAGCATTTATCTCGGACTCATTCGCTGGTTGGCGGCGCGCGCGCGCGTTCGCAGACTGATGGGTGGCTGATCGACAACGCGCGCGCATTGATGACACGAAACGTACGCGCGTGCGCGCACTGCTGAAAACAAACAACACAAAAATTGTTCGCAAAACGGGCGGTGAAAACACCAGCAGCAAAGTTTGTTTGCGGCATAGGGAAGAGGGTGGGGAGGGGGCACACGCGTTCGATGCAACCCCGAAATCGCTACCGACAACAGTGACAAATAACGACGGCGACTTTACAGGGTCGGAGTACTGTAGACTAGTTGCCAGAAGAAACAGGGAAATGGTTACTCTCTCTCAGCGTTGGGTCTCAGGGGGAGGGGAGGGGGACAATCTGCACAAGGAACGAACGGACGAACAACGAGATAATGACGCCTGTGTCATCATTTTCCTTTCACTTTGCGTACCATTTTCTCGGAGTGTCGGCAAAGAAACAGCGATGAAAACGCGCAGCAAATGTTCCCCGCCAAAAATCGCGTTATTTTGGTGTGATTCTCTCCATACGCAGTGTACAGCGTACACACAAACAATTCAGCAGTAAACAAACGTTCTAAATGGGGAATGCGATATATCGCGCGCTACGCACCAGAATTTGAGGAGACGCAAAAAAAATGCACAAAGCAATTACGGGTCATGAGCGCCCACGCAGAATCGGTTAGTTATACTTATTGCTCGCGTAAATCAACACAAAAATTACGCGCCACTTGCTAAAATGCTAGTAAGCAAAGGGGGCGGGGGAGGGCTGCTTGCCGAGGCGTCGGCGAGGACGGCTGCGGGACGGCCAGAGGGCCAGCTGAAATTGACAAATAATAAAAAATTATTCTCAATAATTTCGCTTTCAAAGAAACTCACGCCACACGGCCACTGCACTGCAGTTGAACAAAAAGACCACATTTTCCAAGGATCTCAAACATACGTGCAACTAACTGGGGCTTCCCTCCCCCCCCCCCGAACTCTTGGGGACTTTCTCCTGCCTACTGAAATGAATGGCATGTACGGTTTGTATGGTGATTTTTAGCGAAAATCGACAAAAGAGTACGAATACTTCGTTATTTACACTGTAGTTGTGACTAGAAATCGACCAAACCCCCTTCTTTCCTTTCCTGCCCAGACCGCTGCTACAAATTTCACCCCCCCCCCCCGATCCGATTTCTGAAGTCAGGTATGCCCTCAACGAAACCAAAAACAAAACCAAGGCACGCACCGCAGTTGTGCACACGCAACGTATGTAAGTGCTGCAGCTAGTCGTCGTTAGCTGGCCGGCTGCTGCTCGTGCGGCACCTGCTGATCCGTTAGCTGTTGGTGCAGCTGCTGCTGCTGTTGTTCATCCTGGTCTAGGTGCACCGTCTGCACGGGTCTTCTTTCGGTGCCCGTGACCAGTAGGCGGTCGAACTGCTCAAAGAGCACCGCCCTGCCAGCCAGGTCGCTCGTGGGCATCTGGAGGCACAGCGCCAGCGACTGCGCGTCGAACGTGTCGTCGAGAGCGACCAACGCGCCATGGACGCCCGACTCGTTCAGGTGCGCCGAGTAGGCGCCCAGGCCCACAGAGTCCGTCCAGCGCTGCACGCGCTCGCACGACCACACGAGCACGTCTGGGCGAAAAAAAATTTCGAAAAATTTCGAATTTTTTTGAAGAAAACAAAAAACAAAAACAGACAGACAGACCGGTGTTGGCGCGCTCGGCATTCCGACGGCGCTCCTCCAACTGCCGGCGGTCGTAGTTGAGGCGCTTCAGGCAGAGAATACCGTACTGGAGGCTGGCTCTGAACAAGCGCCATATTGGGGCGGTGCATTACTGTACTTTCAATGGTTCCACTATTTGAGGGGCTCCACAAATGAAATGAACGCTTCTATCGCTCCGGGCTCAAAATTTCCAGCTGACGATTCGATGAATATGGCAAGAGTCAAATTGGAGAATTCAGCTTGGTTAACCGTTTAGAAGAGCTGACGTAACATTTATTGGTGAGTTGTGTACACGCCATAGACACGTACCTACTGCTTGATTAGAGAGGGGGGTCCGCTATTGGAAGATGTACGGTACACACCGTATTTTCTGCCTTTGTTTCACTTCATGGGCAATTCAAAATAAATACAAACTTTGCCAAAAAAACACAGCACCGCAGGCAAACTTTTCTGTTTTTTTTTTGCGAAATGTCGTAAGGGTAAGCAATAATCGCCTAATTTTGGGAGGGGCAGGGGCGCCCCCCTGCCCTCTGGCAACGTCACTGAAAGAGAAGGAGGGCACGCACTTGTGGAAGCTGTCGAGCAGCTTGAGGTGTTGTCGGTAGTCGCGCTTGCTGAGGTGCTCCAGCATGCGCGCGTCCACGAGGCACTCCATGAACGACGAACGGTACTGCGGCAGACCTGCAATGCCAAGAATACTGTAAGCCCTTTAAAGTGGCCACACATTTACTGGTAATAATTGTTTTATTTGAACAATGAAAAAGTGCACAATCGCAATGGGAGAGGAGGCGGGGAACAAATGTCGGGGCGGTAATAAACGAAAAGGCGCTGTGTAGCGGGTGGGGGGGGATAATTGCAGGGGGCGTACTTTGAGGGGGGGGGGGGTAATTAGCGGCTTTACGGCATGCGCTGCAACTGGTAGGAGGGGGGGGGCACAACCATACCTGTAACAGGGAATTGGACCTGGGGGGGAGGGTTCGAGCACTTTCTGGGGGGGGGGGGTGGAATTCTGGAGGTGGCGGGGGGGGGGGGGGGGGGGAAGAAAAATAGGCACTTTTTGGCCGATTTTTGGTCAAAAATACACTGTAAGAACCATTAAGTAGGCACTCTTAAAATTTCTGGGGGGGTAGGATCAAAACCAGCAGGTGGGGGAGGGGAGGAGAACCCCCTCCCAGTTACAGGTATGGCCACAACACGTCTTCAATCCCAGCCTTTTCAGGCAACCTCTTCTCAGCCATCGTTTGTCGCCCATGTGCACGATTGCACGATGGTTACGTTACCACGCCGTTCACAACAAGCCAGTCGCGTCGACAGAACGTACCAAGGGAAGGAAGCCACTCGTTCCCGATCCACTCGTGGTTCATGTCGCCAAAGGCGAGCGTCGTACGCACCGTTCTGGGCGCCGAAGGGCTCGTCAAACTGACCATCTCCTTCAACACGGTCTAGTTGATGTATACGAAAGAGATCGATCAAATAGAACAGCAAATTTCCACAAAAGACAAGAACTCTCGACTTGTACGTCGGAGAAATGTTTCGCACGACGTACATACGACTGCGTGGGGAAGGCTTTATAATACCGCGGTTAAATCTCGCATCCAACTTCCACTACCCGCAGCTTCGAGAACGAGTTTAGGCAGCAGCAACTCCATTAATTAGTCGGTCCCACTGTCAACACTACAGTTACGTTGGTGTGAATAAACACCCTGCGAGCTGGTTGGTGCACAAGTTCCAGCAAACCGTGCGCGAACAGCGCAAGTCCCAACTGCGCGCGCACCTGTATGGCCAGTCTGAGCTTGAGTCTGTGCAGGGGATTGGCGATGCCAATTTCCCGCTGGATTTCCTGCTCGCTGAGGGCGGACATGATGGCGCCCGACTTGACGTTGGCCCTGCAGGCGGCCACGTACCAGGCGGGCATGCCCACCCACAGCTCCAGCCAGGCCACCACCGTGGGCCCGTTCCAGTGCGCGAACGGCGTCTGCGCCTTCATCGCCTCCTCCAGCAGTTCGCTTCTGGATTTCGCAAAAAAAAAATATCCGGCATGAGAAAGGAGGAGGGTTGGAGGCGGGGTCAGGCCCCGTCCTTGTAAGATCTGTGGTCCCAGACTGGCAACGGCCCCGCAGCGCCCTGGCGTGTCTGGGTGGCGACTGTCTAGACCCGAGGGATAACGGGCGCTGATGCCTCCCCCCCCCCCCCCCCCAAGCCATACCGCCAGGCCGAGAGAGAGCAAGGTCAAGGAAGCAGCTACAGCCGTCCTTGCCGTTTCAACAACAACAACAACAGCATGTAGGAAAATCGAGAAAACTGTCGAAAACCCACTTCTTCTTGCGCCGTCTGTCGAAGTCCTGGCCCAGACTGGCCGAGGGCCGGGCGGCGGCGGCTGCGGCCGTCGCGGCCGCTGACGAGGGCACGCCCAGTGCCGTCTGGCCCAGCTCTCCGTCCGAGAAGTAGCCGCCGCCGTGGCCTGCGGCTGCGGCCGCGGCCGCCTCCCCGCGACCCTGGTAGAGCGAGCGTCCCTGGGCCTGGCCTCCGGCCGCCGTGGGGCTGTCGGGCGTCTGGGCGGCCGAGGAGGAGGCCGACGAGGTCGAGGCCCCCTGCAGCTTCTTGTCCTTCTTGCCGAAGATCCGGCCGAGCGTCTTGAGGCCGCCCGTGGAGGAGCTGCGCTTCTTGCCCAGACGGCCGTTGAGGGTGCCACCGCCAGCGCCACTGGCGTAGTCGGCGGCGTCGAACCGACTGGAGGAGGCGACGCTGCTCGTCGGACTGCCGGCCGGTGGTGGCCGATGCGCGGCCGCGGCCGTGTGGCCGCCCCGGCCATGCGAGAGGCCGCTCGCCGTGTGGGGCGGGTCGGAGGGCCAGGCGATACTGGAACGCGAGAATCGATTTTTGGGTTTAATCAAAAAAATATTTTCAGGATCTCACTCGACGTGATTCGAGAGCGCGCCCGCCGGCGGCGGCCTGCCCTCGAGCGCCTGCTTCACTCGGTCCAGGCGCTGGGCGCGCGAGCTCTCCTGCGCGTCGTCCTAAAATTTGTAAAATTACTTTCCCGTTAATTAAAAAAAAAATAATAAATTAGAACGAGAAACACCAACCGATCGCCAGCCGGCCGCCTCGTTCTCGTAGAAGGCGCGACTGGTCGAGGCGCTTTGGGCGGGCAGCTGAAGAGGGGGGGGGGGTTCGAATTGAAAACCGCTTGAATTTAAATTAAGAAAGAGGGCGGACTGACGGTGTTGAACTTCTGTCCGTAGCTGTGCGAGGGCAGTCGGTGGTCGGTGGGCGGGAAGGCGCCCGGCGACGACCGACCCGACAGCGGCGGCGTTCCCTGGGGCACGTTCGCGTAGGGCGACACGCGGCCGAAGCGCACCTAAATGCCAACGTTTACTTTGGGCGCATGCGTCACTGCCGTCCTAGCCTGCTCATCCTTTTAGTTTTAGTTGCGTACTTTTGGTTTTGAAAAAAATCGGCATACGAAGTACCGTGGGGTCTGTCTGACCCCCCCCCCCCACCGCAAGTTCAGTTGTTTTACGGCTAAAGCAACAAAGCGCAATTTGGCCGCCATTCTAACTGTGAAAGCACTTATGGCGCCATTTTGGTGCAAATCAAATCAATATGTCTCCATTGTGCAGATCTACCCCCCCCCCCCCACTTCTCGAAGATCCATAATACCACCCCCACGCTCGGCCTGAGCCATTGTAATCTAGGAGTGACAACGGCCTCCCGCGCGGATCTCGAGCAGATTTCCTGCTGCAAGTCCGTCTGTGGCGCACCCTCTGCTCCAGCTGCTCTGCCATGCTGTCGGCGTTCTGCTTCTCCTTCTCTATGAGCAGTATCTCGTTGTTGATCATGTCCAGCTGGTCCTGGATGGCCGAGGCCAGCAGCTGCGGGTCCGACGCGCCCGCGCCACCGTTCGGCAGGCCTGCAGGGCACCGATTGGTCAGGGTTTGCTGGCCGGACGCAACTCGGCTATTGCAACCCACCGTAGGGCTCCTGTTGCACTCTGTGCTGCTGCTGGGCTGCAGCGGCCAGATTCACTGCCGAGGCGCTGCCGAACGCCTGCTGGACATTGGCCAGCACATGGGCCTGCTGGAGCCGCTCCCACTCCTGCTCGTTCAGCGTCTGCACCTTCGCGGAGGCGTCCTCGCCCAGACGGCCCTTCGAGGGCCGCAGACCCCCGCCGGCGGGCAAAGGCCCGTTCGTGTAGGGCACTGCACCCGTTGGTGGAGGCGGTGGAGGGCCGCCGTTGCCCGTGACGGCCACGTAATCGGGCACTGGAGCCACCTGGCCGGCGTGCATTCTGAAGTAGGCCGATGAAATGTTGTCGCCTTCTCTTTTTGGACCCCCCCCCCCCCTCAAAATGTTCACTTGAAATTAATTGTACCACCAAAATGGAGCCCCAGATCTGATGGTCGTCTATATGCAGCGCGAAACGTCCAATCAAGGAAACAAATGCAGGAAAGTACCGCACGACCAAAATCAATACTCCAAAGCTACGTTCCAACTGTGCAATGTTTCAAGTTCTTTATATATTCCAAACACGTGACTACAAAAGGTAGTCCTTAGGGTAGGCGAGTCAACGTTGACCAACCCCAATTCAAAAACAAAACTCGCTCGCCTGTGCTGGAAGTGGGCGGTGCGCACTTGGTAGAGCTGGTTCCTGAGTCCGTCCACCTCGGCCCTTAGCTGCTCGTTCTCCCTGGCGGCCCTCTCCTTGAGTCGGTCCAGCTCGTCCAGGGTCCTCTTGTTGACGTCGAGCTCGTGCGTGAGTCTGTTCTTCTCCTCGAGCGCCTGCATGCGCTCCTTGAGGTGCAGCTGCAGACGGTCGTTGGACTCGCTCAGCAGCTTGTCCACCGTCGTCGACAGACGCTGATTGTGCTCCTCGTTCATCCGCTCCCGCTGCAGCGCCTGCAAGCGTCCAGCGAGTGCGTGCGTAGGCGTGCGTAGGTGTCGACCAAAGACCTTCTCCACACTGCCCAGCTCAAACCAGAATGTGGTCAAAGGTACGGGAGGTGAGGGGGGGGGAGGGGGTTATTCTGTAGAAGGTGGGGGGGGGGGAGTGGGACGGCCCTTCAAGCGGGCATCGTGTCAGACACAAAAGTGGGTGGTAGAGTCCAGAATGGAAAAAAAATCGGAAGATCGACAAAACCAGTTCTTTATGGTGAAAATGGGGTCTGAATACCTAAATAGCGTGATTTTGGTGATATTTGATCGAAAAACGCGGAAAGGGAGGTAGGACGCTCATTTGTTAAAAAGTGGTTGTCATTTTGTCATCAAAAGTTTTCATTTGTTTAGACAGCCAGAAATACTTCAGACTACTTCGCTCCCTCACCCTCTCCAGGTCAGCCTGTCTCTCCTGGAGCTGTCGCTCGAGTCGGTGCACGCGCTCCTCGGCCGAGAGCTGCTTCTGCTCGGCCGCCGTCAGCGCCTCCATGCGCTGCTGCAACTCCGCCTCCACGTTCGGCAGCGACTCGGCCTTCTTGAGCGACTGCGCCAGCTGCTGCTCGGCCAGCTCCAGGCGCTCGTGCAGACTGTGCACCTTCTCCTCGTTCTGCAACCAAAGATTGCGCAATGCGCGCGCGGTATCGATCGATGTCGATCAAAAGGAGAAATGTTGCAGTCGACGGTAAAGTACAGAGCAAGAGCGCCGGTCCACTAGTGTGACAGAAGAGCGACCAAAGGAACGGACCAGTCTGATGTTGGCGTCCTTGCTGGCCAGCTCGTGGTCGAGACGGTCGTTGACGTCCCTGAAGCAGGTCGCCTCCCGTTGGGCGGCCAGACAGCGCTTCTCCAGCACCGCCGACCGCTCCTCTGCGTCCCTGGCCCGAGCCTGGCCCTGCAATTGAGCAACAGCTTCATCTCTGGTTCCCTGGAAAGCGCCAAACCTCTGGAACCGACCTCCTGGACCTCCTGGTGGCACTTCTTCGCCTCCTCCTTGGCCGCGTGCAGCTCCGCCTGCGCCTGGCCCAGCACCACCTCCAGCTCGTTAACCCTGCAGCCGTTGGCTACGTGTCGTCCGCAGCAGCCAGCCACCGACTGCTGGCCAAAAACGCCCACCTCTGCGCGAGCTCCTGCATCCGCTGGCCCGCGGACTGGGCCTCCTTCTTGGCGTGCTCGAGCTGCTCCTGGAGTTCTTGGACCTTGGCCAGCTCCTCCTTGAGCTCGCCATTCACCAGCGCCCTTTGCTGCTGCGGACGCTGCTGGTTGGCCTTGCCGGCGGCGTCGTCCGGCTGGGAGGGACTGGAGGAGTCGGCGCGACGACCGTTCGTCGCAGCGGCCGACTCCTGCTGCAGCTCCTGCTGGAGCTGATCCAGACGAGAGAGGCGCTGCTTCAGGGAGGCGTTCTGCAACACGCGCAAGGATGCGAGGAACGCACACGAACGACACTGGTCATCAAACGAAGGAAGTCGACTCAGTCACACACAGTTGAAGGGCATGTGTCTAACTGACCTGCAAACAAAGCAAGAATCAATTTCCGTCAGCCACCCAACTTTCACCTCACCCCAACAATCAAAATGTAGTTCTAGGCTTCAGAGCACGCCAACATGGAGCACACCAATTGATCCAAATGATGTCATTCTCATTGATTGGTTCACAAAGTCAACTAACCTCGTCATTGGTCTGCTGGAGCTCCTCCTCGAGGGTGGTGACCCTCTCCATGGCGACGCGGAGTCTCTCCCTGACCTTCTCGTCCAAGGCCTTGTGGTGCTCGAAGAGGGACTTGAGCGCTTTCAGCACCTCGACCTCGGACGACACTCCCGCGTTGCTCTGCTGCGACTGGCGCTTCACGACCGTCATGCGCAGAGAGCGCTCGTGCCGCGACACCAGGCTCTCCAGGTGCTCCAGCAGCAGCTGCAGACGCCACAGAGTGCGTGCGTGCGTGCCGATGCGCATGTACGCGGCGCCTACCCACCCTGGTGTTGTTCCTCTCGGCCTTGAGCTCGACGATCTCCTCGTCCTTCTCGAGCACCTGCTCGCGCAGCTGCGTCAGCTCGCGCGTCAGCGCTTGGAACTCCTGAACTCCGGGAACCATGTTGACCAGTCCTTGGCCAGAGTCAGTGTAACAAGTCGCTGCGTTGGGCCGCTGCACCATGCTGCTTCGGCTGCCACTGGCCGCCACTCCGGCGGCCCTGTCATCACCGCATCGATGATGACGACCGAGGACACAATAGGCGGCCTCGTTGTTATGATTACACGAGCTACTCTGCTGGCCGGACGAAGGCCTGGGCCTCCTTCTTTCAGCCTTCAGCGGACCGGCCTAGCCGCCGCCCGCCGACTCAATAACGAAGGCAGCCATAAAAAAACGTCATGAATTTCGCGGGCCGGTCATCCGTCACGGCCCAAGGCGGGCGGCCGTCGCCGGCCGTTGGCGTTGCAAAAAAAGGCGACGTGGCCGCTTTCCTCGCGGCTCGCGATTTCATCTGGCGACCGGGAGATAGACTGGCGCCGTCTAGGTATGTGTAGGTGTGCGAGTGCGGCCACTGCCGACCAGCTGGCGGGAAAACACGGTCAGCGGAGGCCGGAGGAGCATGAGAGCGGCGACGGCAACAGGCCCGAAAGGGCGGCCGCTGGCCCTTCTGGGAGAAGAGGCTCGAAATTGGGATTGACACTTGCAAAAGCCGACGGCGTCGCCGCGTCCGGTTCCTCCTCCTCCCGCCGTCCGGCCCATCATCTCGGCGGAGGGAGCACTGGGGGCCGGGGGACGCAGCAGCCGTGTACATCCGCTACCGCTGCTCTCTCACCTCCAAAAACGCCTTGAGACAGTCGGTGCCGTGTCGCTTGACCAGCTCGGCGCCGCGACGCGCCCGCGCGCCCAGGCCGTTCATGGCGACGCCGACGACGGACGAGAGCTCGCCTGCCACAAGTGCGCGCTGGCGCTCTCCTCTCTTCGACCGACGAGACGACGACGACGAAGGCCGGCCGGAACAGCCGATGAGGAACGCGGAAAAACGGCGCCGCACGCACGCACACAACGCGAGGAGCCAGGCGGCCGACGAGCGACCGGGAGGACACAATGGAATGATGAAGGCAAAGGGCGCGCCGCCAAAGCCTCGGGCAGCAGGCCGGGCGGGCGGCTTCCAATAGCCGTTCTGTCGTCCAGTCGGCGGCGGCAGCGGCGCTATCAGCGCGGCCGGCAGGACATGAGATAGATATGGCTGGCGAGGGAGGGGCCGGCCCGGCCAGGAGTTACCGGCACCAGCACCAGCGCGCCTCGCAGTCGCCATTCAACGAATTGAAAGGCACGCCGGCGGGAGTTACGACGTGTCGCGTGGGCGTCGGCGGCAGCGCGCGTGAGTAGTCAATTAGCTGCCGGTTCCGACAAGGAGCGCGGCGTGCCGACAGAGCGGCTGACGACTGCGATGCGACACCCAAATTGGTGCGGCGCACGCGACCGACTCGCGTCGTCGGCTTCTCTTCGCTTTTTTTTGGCATCCGCCTTCCGCCGTCGCAGAATGTAACCGACAAGGAAACAAACAGGGGCGCTGGCGAACGCTCGTAAAGTGACGCACACGCTCGCGCGGCCGTTATCTGATAGGACGGAGGACTTCTTCAGCCGGCGGCGGCGAAGCATTCGATAGAGAGTTGCGGCGTAGCCGCTGCTATTCCCATGGGAGCCCTAGCGGTAGAGTCGCAGCTGAGCGTTTTGCAACCAGCCGCCGAGAATTGTGGTGCCCTACCGACTCTCCATCCAAATGATGGGCGATCGCCAGCTTGTGCGCCAATTAAAAGGCGGCAAACGAGCGCTTTTGAGACTTTCGCAAAGAGCTTGCTTTCAAAAATCAAGTGCGGTCGCATTTTCGAACAAATTTGTTTGTTTTTTTTTACTCCTTTTCAGCTGTCAGTCCTCGTGAGTCAATGTGTGTAAGTCTGAGGTCGCCCGTCCCTCTAGTCTGCGCTCGTCGTGGACCGAGCAGGAGCCGTATATTCCATTGGAATGGCCGGGGCGCTGCTATGGCGCGCGCTCCGCCGCGAAAACGATGACGCGGCGGCGGCAGCTGGCAAATGCGTCGTGCCGCTGCTGCCGCTGTTGTCGACCCCGCGCGGTCCGAGTTACGGTTACGGCGCGCGCGCGCTCCTCGACGAGAGCCCGTCGACGAGCCACCGTAAGCGGCTTAATAGTGGCCGCTAATCCTCCAGACGAGACGACGCGTGTCATACTGGCGCTGATCCCGCAAAGCTGGCTTCGATTCCCCCTCCCTGCCAAGATAAACGTTAAACGTATGACCAGCTGACGACACAATGGATACCGACACTAGAAGAAACAGCGCAATTGCAGCGTGGAATGTCTGGAATGTCGCGGTGCTATTTGGATGGCTGACGCTCGCGATCGCTCTCGCAGTCAATTCGCCAACAGCCCCTTCCCACCGCCGTTTCTGTGCAAATGCGCCTCTCTTAGAAGTGTTGTGCCACATTGCGTCGACACGCGAGCTGAAGCTGGCAGAGAGGGAGAAAAAAACGCTCCCTGGGTACAAGCGCGTCACGTTTGGGCGTGAGATGAAAGGAGGAGGAGGAGGAAGGTGCTTGTGTTGTCTCGTCGAACTCGTCGTCGGCTTGTGTGCGTGCGTGCGTGCGTGCGCGTACGTCCGTGCGTGTGTGGACACAAGACGACGACAAGGACAACACCCTCCAGCCGTCGTTGTCGTCGTCGTCGTCGCCTGGGGCGGAAACCAAAGGAAGACACCACCAATCGATACCATCCCCAGCCAGCCAGCCTCCCAACACCACCTCAGGGAGGGCGCGCGCGCCCATATTATTTTAACTGCCGCCGCGCACGGCTGTCAATGCGCCGTGCGTGCGTGCGTGCGTGCGTGCGTGCCGTCAGATTTCGGACTTGCAGCCGCCGACCCCCCCCCCCCCCTGGGCCGCTCTGCGTGCAACGACCGCGCGTGGAATGCCGTCGCAGCGGCGACGGCAGGCAACGGTGATACGCACGCGGCCGTTTGCATTGATTGAACCGTCGTCCCGCCAGACCCATATACGTACTACAACAAACGACGCGAGACGGGTGGGCCTGAAAGGCCCTTGAACTGGGAGAGTACGCACGCACAGCGCGCTCAAGTGATGAGTTGACATGTGATGTGACACGCATTGTCGAGAGAAGTGGAGGGCAAAGAAAGACGAAAAAAAGAGTATAATCCCCGGCTGCGGAAGAGCGAAAAAAAATGAGCGATCAATCAATGCCATCCGCTCAGCAGTTGACAAAAAATATCAAGACTGGATGAGCCAAAAGACCGAAATGTAGGTACGGCTTCAACAATGCGGTTAGTTCGACCAGAAATGCAAACAAACTGTGGCCAGTAAAGATCGCAAAGTCGCGTTCATCGGTTTTATACAGAAGTTACAATAAAAGTATAGTAGCATTCAAATGCCCATTAATCCGAGTCGAAACATTAGAGCAACAGCAGCAGCATGGTGCCACAGTAGTTGTGTGCAGTCTGGGTCATCAAACTTAAAATGGCTCCACGATTTCAAACAACACAACACCAATACCCATGGGGTTGCTGTCACCTGTTAACTGGCAGGTTCTAACTATCCCACCCCCCAGAATTTTTCAAGTTATTTCCAACGCGTCTTCAACGAGAGGGTAAATACTTTTCCTACTTCCAGTGCTATATGACCCTTAAAACAGATAAATATCACTATTTGATACTGTTTTGGCCTTTCATTTTTATATCAAAAAGTGCCTACATGTATTTAGACGTTATTGGCACCGGGCAAGCCCCCCCCCCGCGCAAATAAGTCCAAATTAGAACAACTCTCAGTTCGTCAATATGCGCCCTGTCTGTCGGTACAGCGAGTGACCACAGCTAGCTTGCAACCATGGTGTGTGTGTGTGCTCCTCCTGCACACGTGTTGCGGGAAATTAACAGCCCACCTGGGGCACAGGCTGCATCTGCAGCTCCAGCTGGCGCCTGAGCGCCTCCTTCTCCCTGTCGTGCTCCTTGAGCAGCTGGTGGCACTCCTCCAACTTGCGGTCCTTCTCCTGGAGCTGCTCCATGAGCTTGTCCCGGTGGTCCAGCATGTTCACCATGAGCTGCTCGAATTTGTTGCTCTGAGACGTCGTCAACGAGACGCCGCCGCCACCGCCGACTGGGCCGCCGGGGGACACGAACTCAGGCCCAATCCCACCCGACTCTGAAAGGCGACGATGGAAGAGCACTGGAAGGAATAAGATGCAAAGGGGCAAAAGACGTGCATTGCATTGGTGCCCAGGAAAATTGGAATGGGAGCATGTTTTGGAACGAGTGGGGGATCGATCGAAATCGGCATTCACTTATTGGATCAGGGATTTACGGGATCGAGCAAAATTTCCATTAAACTGGTAGTGTTCGACTATAAATGGGCTCAAAATATGATGCGGAAGAATCATGCATGCATGCATGGACACAGGTGAGCAAGAGTATATTCAAGAATTTGCACTATTGCACAGACACGCTTCTACAGAGTAACATCCACCGCTGAAACACTCGCATATTTTTGAGTGAGACACTTCTCACTACCTAACAGAGCAGTGCATCTCACCCTCTCAATATGTCCTTTAGCTAAAACATTTCACAGACGTAACAGGCAAACACATTTTTCAGACGTAACAGGTTTTGAAAGCACGGGTGAGTGTAACTGACCATAGAAGAAGGGGGAGGGAGGAGGTGAATCCCGGATTTGTAAAAAAGTCGATGGGGGTGACCTGCACGGCCAAATTTGATACAATTTCTCGTTTTCCAGCCGCAATAATGACGCAGAAAATGCTTCGTGTATGCTAAAAACCCAGAGCTGCAGGCAAAATTTGTTGAATTATTGCCAAAGCGAGAGACTCCAGAATGGTCCGTAGGTGCGTAAAATACAGTGCCCCAGGCGAAATTTTTGATATTTGGACAATAAATACTGCCGAAAGGGGTGAAAACACCTCCCGGTGCATGGAGAGCATGGAGGTGCATAGCATGATAAGTATCCCGCAGTCAGTGCAGGTTGGAGGACCAAACCGGGAAGGGGTGACCCTGTACCTACACATTACCCAGTTAGTTACATCTATACGTTTGCTAGCCGGGTGGCATAGCACCGTCTAACTCTAATTAATCGCTCAAAACTACTCAAACCGAACGCCGCTGCAGCCATTGCAACAACTGCCACAACAAGCTAGTGCTGCAGCTAATACAATAATAATAATACAAAAGTCTAATGGTTCAATTTTCCAACCTTTGAGCCGCGTCACCAGTTTGCCGAGCCCTAGGTAAAGCATTCTCTGCGGAATCTGATTGGGAGACTCAAAAATTGTTAGATACGCTAGCTACAGCTGCTGCTGAGTAACCTATTATTAATCATTAGCAGGGTTGCACAATTTAAAAAAAAAGTTTTTTAAAAAAAAAAAAAAATTTTTTTTTTTTTTAAAAAAAAAGTTGGATTTTTTTTTAAATTAAAAAAAAAATTTCTCTGTTTTTGGGTAAAATTTAGCTTTTGAGTGGCAAAAAGGCGTTTAAAAGGTGTTTAGATGGTACAATTAGTAGTTATTCATGCATAAACTTGCTTATTAGCACCAAAACTAAGCTCTTTTTGGGGTTCCCAACTGGTTCCCAACATAGTGTGATACCGTACACGACCATTTAGAGGCAGCGGCTTTGTCACCATTTGACTAAAACGATGCTAAATATGCTTCTAAAGGCTTTAGGGAAGCACTAGTACTTGTGTTTGACACTCTAATAGGCTAAAAGTATCTTATAGTACAGGTATTTGGCACCAATGATCGCTCCTAAGTCAATTTAAAAAAAAAAAATTTAAAAAAAAAATTTTTTTTTTTTAATTTAAAAAAAAAAACTTGAAATTTTTTTTTTATGCAACCCTGATCATTAGTCACTCAATGTTCAGTGACTCTCAATGGACACACACACACACACACACACACACACACACACACGTCTTTTGAACGCTACCTAAGCTGAGCAAACAATGAATAATCCACAATGTCGCAGCGTACAACCTAAGAGTCGCACGCTCCGCTGCCTCGATTCTCACAGACGAACCGTTTTTGAGTACGCATTTCACTTGATTGAGTCGAAACACAACTGTAGCACCTGACTGTAGCTCAGTTTCGCTCTTTCTGTGAACGCACCGTTGTCGTCTTCGTCGTCGTCAGGATTGACGCCGTCGAGAAGAACGACGCCGCCGTCGGCAGGACTGCCGCCGCCGTCGTCGGCAGCCGCCGCTGCCGACTCCGCCGTCAGTCTGGCGACGGCGTCGGCAGCCTCTCTCTGGTGCCTGTCGTCGCCCAGCTCCGAGATTGTCGGCATCACGTCGTACGTCGCCTGCCACATCTTGTCGGCGGCCAAGAAGAGAACGTGAACTTCGGAACTTGAACTTTTGGGCAATTCGTTTGGCGAACGAAAAAAAAAGAGCGACTTCTAAAGCGCCGACGCCGACATCGCGGTCGGGACGAGATTGATCGAGCGCCGATTCGACGCGCGCGCGCGAGTTGATTTAATTTGATTGATTGATCCGATCGCGCAACGCGGCGCGCGACGACGTCACCCGGCCAAAAAAAAAATTAACGAACCGACGCTCAAAAGAGCGTTGACTAAAACAAGCAGCCAACACAGCCACAGTGCCAGAAACGGTAAACGCGCATTTTTAAAGGCAACTTGAACGCGTTTGTGAGGGTTGTTAGGAGCAGCTGGAAGTCATTGGAGGCGAGGTGGTAGCGGCCGCAGCGCGAGGCCGCGCACACGTGGAGACGGGGCGCCAGCTGCGCAGCAACACGCACCTCTGCTGCAACAAAATCACCCCTTCAGCTCCTCCTCTCCCACTCCATGAAATTGGTTTCCCGTGCGTGAGGGCTGGCCGACCTGCCGACTAGCGTGAGCGCTGGCGAACGCGTGTCGCTCCCAGACGCTGATCCTAGTCGGCCGCTGCGAAGGCGAGGGGTCGCGGCGAGGCGAGGCGAGCGTCGACAGCGCCGGCCTGCCATAAATCGTTACCAGCTCCCTGACGACGGGGTCGCGCTGTAGGCGACGCCGAAGGCTTGGAGCCGATCTTCGACAACTGCTCCTCCTGGCCGAGAAAGCATCAGCACGCGGCTCCGCGTTCGACGTGTCTCTTCTGCCTGCTGATGGAGCTGGGCATGGAGCGCATAAAATTCGTTCATTGCGGGTTCTTCATTTATCTTGCCTTGCTGGCCGCCCTTGGGTCGTGTGACCGAAAATCGAGCTACCGGTACCTAACCTACCTACCTAGATTTTGCCGTTACCTACTAGGTTACCTACCTAAGCTAAAATTTGTGGAGTCAAAAAATGGATTCGTGCAAACTGAAACATTTTGCAGATACAAGTAGGCTAACGTGGCCATTGTTTACGTTTGCGGCGGTCAAAGTTGATTCGTTGTTGTATTGATGTTGGCAAGAAGATCATTTCTTTGTCCGCTGCGTCTCTGACGAGATATTCGTAGCCTTGTCTACATTGTAGTCCATTGGACGTCTAGAAACTAAATAGTTTTACTTTGCGAATGCTCCCCAAGAACACCTACTGAATCGGTGGGCGGGCGGGTGGCTGACCCAAGACTAGACCCTCAAATTTGACGTGATACAGGGTGGCTCACAGATGATGGACGCTCTTTGTTTTGCGCCACAATTGCTACAGTGCTTCGATCGAGCTGAAACTTGGAATATTTGTTGAAAATACTTAAATTTAGTTGTGTGCCAAGCAAAATTGCGTTTGGTCAAGAAAACTTAAAGCTACACAGTCTCAAAGTGTGCAGCCTGATTATAAAGGGAGATTACCGTAATTTTTAAGTACCGGAATTATCAAGGAGATAACATACATACGCTCACAAGTCCAACAATATAGAGGAACCGAAAGAGTCCATTGTGATGGCATTCGATAGCTTGGAAAGTGATTTGTGCACAAAAATTTGCAGATCTGTCGTGGCACGCTGCGAAAAGTGCGAAGTGGCCTGCGGCAGTCACTTCTAAAAACAGTGATCTGTTTGGGGTGAATAAAATTGATTTTGTAAACCAAATGCAATTTCGCTTAGCACACATCTAAGTTTAAGTACGTACAGGGTGTCCCGCCCTCCTGTCGCACCTTTTGTCGAAGAATAACTCAGGTCTGGGAGAACCGATTTCAACCAAATTTCAACCACTTATAGCAAGTACTCCAACATAGACATCTGCTAAATTTCACTCAAATCGGCTGTACCGTTTTGACGTTACACGCTGTCAAGTGAAGGAGGCGACATTTTCCAATGGAGAGGACAAACTGAGAAGCAAAAGCGGATGGGTTGACTTTTTGGCGGTTTCTCAATCGTCGCTGCAAATGTGTTGCTCAGTAGAGCCAGTTCTTGCTGGTTTTTGCATTCGCGAAGGACGAGCGCCTACAAAGCCGGTTTCTTCATCAATTTTGCAGTCGCTACAATGGTTCCTTGTTGGTGACCTTGTTCATGGAAATTCAACTTCAAACCGACTGATTGTTCCTTTTTCAATATCCACCTTGTAAAGCTGTTTAGCAAGAAAGGACCGCATGTCCCACCTGAATCGGGGGCTTGAAGTTTTACCAAAAACAGATTTTTTTCGAAATGAAGTGTGCAATGTAACATGAAAAACACAACAATTTGCTTGCAATGGTTCAACTTCGCAATGGTGCAGCCGATTTGCTTAAAACTTTGCAAACGTCTAAGTTAGACTACTTGCTACAAGTGTTTAAAGTTTGAGTTAAATCGGTTCTCCTAGACCCGAGTTATGCTTTGACAAAAGGTGCGACAGGAGGGCGGGACACCCTGTATTTCAAACATATATTCCAAGTTTCAGCTCGATCGAAGCACTGTAGCAGTTGTGGCCGAGCGAGCGTGCGTGCGAGCGTGCATGCGAGCGTGTGTGCGAGCGTGTGTGCGTGCGTGCGTGTGCTCAATGCATAGTGCTGGCAATCACACCTCGGAAGTTTACAGTACATGCATGCAATATTGCCTGACACTTGACAGCTTGGAGTTACCTAAATTACCTACCTATAACCTAAAGAATTTGCCCGATTACCTACCTACCTAGCAGAAAGATCTAGCTTACCTAACCTAACCTACCTAAGGCCTTTTTGGCCAGTTTTACCTAACCTACCTACCTAAAAATGAAAAACGTCAAAATTGCCATCACTAGTCGTGTCTACTGGTTTGCAGGCACCTATAGCTGGCTCTGAGCCGAGACCGAAGAAGCGGCGATACGGCCTCTTAGACGCGGCGATCAACGAGAGGCTTAACGGGTTTGGAGTGGGACTCGGCCAAGCAGCTGGCCTTGGGGCATCTAGCTACATGGAAGTATGGAATACAAAATTGCCCGACTAGCCATTGCTATGACCAAACTGTTCTTGCAGCGATGTTGCGTTCGTGCGCTCTGCTGAGTTGCTGCCCGTTAGATTTCATGCATCAGGATATTGAGAATTTAAAATCGTTTACCTTACACTCAGTGCAGGGGCACGTTGCATAAAAAACAAGTCGGCCAAAACTAGGGTGCGCATTCAACCATTGCGGGGACGGATGACTGCCGTATCTTTTGTGCTGCTAGGCGATCTAACGGTTGTGCTTTTTTGTATTTTATAACACATATACTAGGCCAAGCACACAGTAGATGCGCCACAGATCAGTAGGTTCACAGGAAAGTGGCGCATGTAGTGCAGCATATAACGGCGCAATACAAATGTTTCCCCTGGAAACAAACAGAAACCACACATTTGTTTTGAGATTTGGAAAAGTTTTTAAAACTACAGTACTACAGTATAAGAAACGCACTCTGGCTGTGTTGGGGGTTTGGTTGGTTATTTTAGTTAACGCCCAATAATGCGCATCGCATAAGCGATGTGGGAAATATTTTTGTGTTAATTATTTGCTCATCAACCGAAAGACGGAAGAGAAAGAATGTAGAGGCAGAAAGATGCAAATTTACACTACTGCTGTCCGGTGATCCAGACTGTCGTCGACATGTTGGTAGTAGTACCAAGACACGTCAACAAAAAGGAGTGGTTTTGCGGGTCGGTCGGTGCGTATAAAATCAAACATCCAGTGTAACTATTTCGGTGTCAAGCTCTATTCAACGGACCGGCCCTTGGCTAGAAAACGTACGGTGCGTACGTACACGGACATTTTCGTGCCGCAATTTCACGGCACGCTCGGAGCTTTGACAAATCACGCAGCTTTTCCGTGGGCAGGCACACCGTTCGGTTGCCCAGTGTCCTCGTTTGGTCTTTTCCCCAGTCCTAAGTGAGTTCGGGCCTCCATGCCCTAATTGGCGGCTCGCATAGGAGTCCGCAGCCGTTGAAGCAGCACTTGAAGTCGCCGGCGCAGTCCTCGTCGTGGCCGCAGGTCAGCAGACAGGCGCCGCGCATCGCCGGTGGCCGGTATGGACAGTAGCCTCGTTTCTCTGAGCGATTGGCCAATGGATTATTTGTCTATCTGTGGCGGCCGGGATTGACGTACTAACGCAGACCATGCGCAGCCGCAGTGGAAATTAACACCAGAGGACCACACGTACCGTAAATCCTCCAATAGTGCCCCCGGGGCACTATTGTTTCAATGTCTCTCAAGAGGGGGGCACCATTAATTTCGCCAGATTTTTGCAGCAACATTTAATATTAAAATACCTTAAAATGCGCACAGGTAGCCGGAATTTAAAAGTTTAATTGAAATACGTGTATTGCACACATGATTACACACCATGCATGCACTTTTAATGCCACTGGGTAGCATTCAAATTTTTGATCTTGGCGCGACTTTAAAATTGACTTTCCCCCCAAGGGGCACTATTGGAGGGGGGGGGGCTCCTATTGGAGGATTTACGGTAATTAATCACTTTACAAACAGGGTCTTACCATCTTCGCGCTCGCACCATCCTTCGACGCAGCGGTCTTCGTGCGCGCAGAAGAAGTTGCCGCAGGGAACGCCGTCCTCAGGCGTGGGGATCTTGAGACAGCCGTAGTCGGGGTCGCACAGGTAGCCCGGCCGACAGCTCAGCAGCGTGCAGATGTCCGAAAATCGAACGGCTTGTAATTGCGTGTGGGAAGTGCTTTTGCACTGCGCTGCTGCTTCAGTGCTCACTCAGGGAGGGGGCCTTATTATGGTGAGGTGATCTATGAGGGTGGCGGAGGGTGAAGGACGCTACTCGCGAGGGTCCCACCCACTCCAACCTAAGCCAAAGTCGACGGGTCGTTTGCCACGCATCTTGCCGACGAGGTCTTCCTTTCTGAGCAGTCGTCGGGCGCTCGTGGCCGTCAAGAGCGCCGCAAGCAGCAGCAACAGCATGGTCGCACTGACGACTGAGGTCGCGGAAGGCATGGCTGTCTCGCTCGCTCGCTCGATTCTGCTCGCGCGTCTTCGTTCGTGAGAGTGGCGGCGGCGCACTGCACTCGACGCTGGCAGTCAAGAGGCGAGAGGCGAGAGGGCGACAACGAATTGTTTTGCGACGCGCTATTGTTCATCCACCGCCACACAAAGGCGACAGCGTGGGCGTCGGAAGGGGGACAACACCCCACACGTGACGACACGTGACGGCCTAGCGGCTGCTGCGTGGACCATAAACTTGCATGCGCGCTGTTCAGTGGTGTAGCCAGGACTTGATTTCGGGGGATGGGGAGTTCAATCTCGGTCAAATACTCAATTTTGCAACAGGGGAACCCTGTTGAATTTTTTGGACATTGCGCCATTTTGGCGGGGGAAGCTTTAGACACTCCCATCCAATCTGTTTACATGCTTTGCGCTCGCTTGCCTGACTACATTCTCCAAAACGTTAGCGATGTGGTCAAAACGGTCGATTTTTGTGCTCAAAATAGCGCCGCAGGCACATTTTTTAGAGTAGCGTCACGAACTTTACACAGTTTTTAATGCAAACCAATGCGCCGCAGGCGAAAATTTGGCTCTTTGGTGTCTTTTTCGTCATTATTTGCATTGAAATTGAGAAAAATGCACAGATCGGCATATTGCAACAGAGGGTACCAAGTTAAAAAAATTGAGCTCCAGAGAATTTCGGAGGGGGGCAGCTTCCCCCCCCATGGCTACGCCACTACCCCCCCCCCCTACATTTCCGATTTCGGGAGGGGCAATTCTCCCTTGCACTATGCAAACGTTGTAGGTCATCATTGGATGAAATGCCAAAAGGGGAATGAAGCCAGTACAGTATGTATGCATTGCCTACACGTGACTAACTGCAGTGGCAACTTACATGTCACAAATGTTAGCAGGGTGCCGATTATTTATCCAGGAAGTTTGGCTGTGCCAGGTCCATGGTAATGGCCAATGGCAATGCATTGTCAGAGAGAGAGATGAGATGTGAAAGGGTTGCTGTTGCGTTTTGGCTGAATGAGGGTGGCTCGCACAAAAAATGCCAAATATGTGACGTGTTGCATCATTTGGTTCAGTTGTTATGCACGGTTTGTTCAAACTGAAGTTGATCAGCTGCAAAGCGTAAGTGGCTTGAGGCGTGCCTTGATTAATACCCCTCTTTTTCAAACTGGACTGTAACAAAATAGCATCACATATTCACCTTTTTTTTGCAGCCACCTGCAAATTTTTCCTTAATGCTAAATGGAATGGACTTCTCGCTCTAGAGGTTATAACAACGGTTCACGCGAGCGACGCCACAAAGCGTCTATTCGTTGACCACTGGCTAGCTAGTGGCTACCGCGGGCGCATCAGCCAATAATCGATAAGTCCCCCAATGCCAAGCCACGACATCGCCAAGAAATACCAAATTGAGCACTGCGACTACGGTACGTACCGTAGAAGCAATCGCATACTGTACCTTTGAAGACTAGTGTGCTCCTCGAGGGAATATTATTGCTCTGCGAGGCAGCATAGATGACAAAGTCGAGTACTTTCAACTTCTCCTTTCCTTACCTGGAGACACTATTGAGTCATGCACGTACGCAAAGCTCAAATGGACGAAGTTTTGAAGCGGGTAAAAAGTGTCAAAAATCAAAAATTTGTTAGTCAGCGTAAAAAGGTGCACCTTGAACACTGCTAATGTAGTTATTTTAGTTGTCAGGATTGTACAACTACAACACTGTAACATGTAGGTACAGGGAGGAGGAATTGCGTCCGCCCATTGGGCCTGGCTGGGCGGGGCCGGAAATCCGGGTCTTTCCTCTGTGGGTCCGGTCGGGCCAGGTCTGCGTTTTGTGGGTATAGGCCGGGCGTTCTTAGCCAGCCGACTTTGATGATTCGTTGTACGTTGTACTGCACCGCTGACGAGGAGCGCAAGCCAACCAGCACACAAAGAACCTTAACGCTGTTGTGGATAGCGATGTCACCAAAAATAAAAATTTAATTAATTAAATAATTCAAAATAATATTTTAAGTACATTAAAAAACAAAAATTGTTAAAAAAATAATTCTGTCATGCAGATTTTTTTATTAAAAATTAAATAAATAATTATTTTGAATTTTTTAAAAGTTAAAAATTAAATAAATAATTCTCTGCAATATTTTTTTAACAATTTTTTAATCACACGCTTAAAAAATTGATTTTTTAGTAGACTTTTCAAGTAGTCCAGGGCAGGTTTGTCTTTTTCCATTGATTATTGGTGTTCATTTTGTCTACCTCTACCACCATATCATCATTGGCATTTTGTTGCCATCAAATTTATTGTCTTTCCTTTCAGTCTTGTCACACTCAGTGGAGGGTGTGTTCATTTGTAATCACTTCAGTAGGTTTTAGAATGGACTCATCCATTGCAAACATTGGAATGGAGGGAAGTGGTGTTTTCAGCACATGACATATATGACGCTGTACATTAAAATTAGTAATCTGTGTGCTGGATGGTAAGTGTGAGCGAGTGTGTGAGAGTGTGTGCAAAATTGTGCGCGTAAGCAGCCACAAAAACCCTCCATCACAAATCTTAAGTCCCCACCCAACACTCAGCCCCGTCTTACAGCCCAATTGACGCAAAGTTCGCTCAGCAGTTTAATTCAAGGGTCTACTTCATTGAGGCGTGACATGCACGTGTTTGCATTGCCATGCGCGCACCGCATCAGATACTTCTCTTCTCTTGAATGTGTAGGAGTCCACTTTATATAAAGACTTGCTTGCGCTTGAAGAAGGTGTACTGGGGTTCCTCCACCTTACAGTAGATGACCTCCCAGGAGCCCCAAGGTGATGGGCATGGATTTGTTGCATTCTTGCATGCATGCATGATACCACAGAAGTATGTACACGCATCCCAAATGCACACTTTGAAAATACCCAGTTAAAAAATTAGTTAATTAAATAATTTAAATAATTCTTCAGAATTCTTTAACTTTTAAAAATTAAATAAAAAATTATTTCGAATATTTTAATAATTAAAAATTAAATAAAAAATTATTTGGAATTTCTTAATAGTTAAAAATTAAAAAAATAATTCATGAGCAATTTTTGGTGACATCGCTAGTTGTGGATGGTTCGGCTGCACGCACGGCGCAAGAGAAAACTACTTATGTAATTTGCAGTTACGGTGGGTTTTGAGACCGTTCATGCACCTTTTGCCGTCCCACCGAAGTGTCGTAGTGTCCTGCTGCTGTTTACTACAGTGCGCAGCACTAGCGCCCACAAGTGCGAGAACGGACCGCAATGCGATTCACGGTTCAAAGGAATCTCCAGGTCACAGCACAGCTGCGGCGGCAGCCTGTGGCGCTGGAGCTGGTGCCTGTGGAGCTGCAGCAGCTGGCTGCGGGGGAACTTGGGCAGCAGCAGCTGGCTGCGGGGGAACTTGGGCAGCAGCAGCTGGCTGCGGGGGAACTTGGGCAGCAGCAGCTGGCTGCGGGGGAACTTGGGCAGCAGCAGCTGGCTGCGGGGGAACTTGGGCAGCAGCAGCTGGCTGCGGGGAACTTGGGCAGCAGCAGCTGGCTGCGGGGGAACTTGGGCAGCAGCAGCTGGCTGCGGGGAACTTGGGCAGCAGCAGGTAGCGCGGTGGAGCTGCAGCTGCAGCAACGGCAGCTTGCGGAGCCGGCGGAGGAGGCGGAGCGACCAAATTGCCGCCGAGCGGGATGAGCGGAACGTCAACTGGGCCGACGCGGTTGACATGGCTGAAACACCTGAACGGCTTGGTGCGTCACCTTCAAGAGAGGCATCGACTGAGGCTTCGCATCGACGGGTACCTTTTGTAGACGCATATCGCAACGACGAGGCAGAGGACGATGAGCACGAGGACGACGACGCCAATGGCCCCGAAGAACTCTCCAGTCGTGAAGCTTCTTGGTGCCATGTCCGCGCCTCTGACGTTGCCGTTGTCGAGGGCGTCGATCATTTCCTCGATGAACCTAGGGCGCGCGACGATGAGCAACAGTTTGTAGACCCTCGGAAAACAAAGTTCGAACTTGTCGTCGTGGAAGGCCATCGCCGGCTGAAGGAGCGCGCTGACGACGACGAGGAGGAGGAGGAGGAGACGGAAATTCATTTTCAACTTGTCTTAGTTGCCTCTGCTTCTTGTGACTTCCGACTTGCATGGTCGACCCCTTTTATGCGCGTCGCGTGGGGAGGGGGATTGTCTATCGCTGGCGTCCATCTGAATTTTGCTGTGATGTCGCTTGCTGTTCCTTGTCTTCATAGTGGCGTGTTTCGTGGGGGGGACGCTCCCCCATTTGAAGTTTTCGCCTACCCCCTGATATCGCCAGCGTCCATCACTTTGTATCTGTCTGTTTCTTTTAGCACCCCGCTCAATGTCGTATGGAGAAGGAGGGGGGGGGGTCACCCTCCCACCCTTCCTGCGATCTCAAGATGGGCAATCGCTCACGTCCATGGGGGGGGGGGCGGTGGAACCAGACAGACCGAATGGGACCTTACGGAACGTCCTACTGCGCACGGGGAGCGCCCGCTTTGCTCAGTCAGAGATCCAGTGCACACAATTAGACATTTCGTATATCGAGCGCGACATGTTGTTGGATTCGCCTTGCAGTCGTAAGACGCAACGTGGCTGTACGGCACAGACAACAACACCGACTGCACAGACTGACCTGGCACAAACGAGCATGGAGGGAAGAAGCCTGTTGCTTCATGCGCCAGCCCCCACCCCCACTTCTCCAACTCCCGTTCAGCAACCGTGTGAGTCGGTGTCCTCTATTTCTGCCAAATGCCATGGGTTATTCGGCAGAGCGGCAGAGCTGACCGCGTTTTTCACGCCTCAGTGGCAGTGACGTAGCCAGGACTTGATTTCGGGGGGGGGGGGGAGTTCAATTTCGGCCAAATACTCCATTTTGCAACAGGGGGGAGGGACCCTGTCGATTTTTTTGGACATTGCGCCATTTCGGCTGGGGAAGGGAAGCTTTAGTCACTCTCCCATCCAATCTGTTTGCACGCTTTGCGCTCGTTTGTCTGACTACATTCGACAAAACGTTAGCAATCTGATCAAAACGGTCGATTTCTGTGCTCAAAATAGCGTCATAGGCAAATTCTGCGTAACGAACTTTACACGGTTTTAACGCAAACCAATGCGTCCAGGCGAAAATTTGGCTATTTGGAGTCGTTTTCAGCATTATTTGCATTGAAATTGAGAAAGATGCACATATTGGCACATTGCAACAGAGGGTACCAAGTTTGAAAATTTGAGCTTCAGAGAATTTCGGGGGGGGGGGGCGATCTTCCCCCCTTCCCCACCTTCGCTACGCCACTGGCGCTGTTGTACATGTCGTGCGACAGCTGAGACAGGGGGTAAATCAATGGAGTCGAAAGTCATGGCTCGGTGGTGAAAGGGTAGTATGTTTTCGAATTCGAACAACGAACTTTATGGGAGGATGAAGCATCTACTAGGGTGAGAGTCTGTTGCCTGACACCGGCTGTAAATAACAGTATAGGTCGGAAGGTACAAATTTAGGCATCTAACCAATGCAGTGCACAAATCAGGTTCGGTATATCCACAGGATTCAGGGCACTTCGTCGCCACCAACTTACAAAACCGGAACAATACCTAGGTAGTAGGTACAGTAGGTATTATGCACAATTCAGAACAAGTAGCGTTTCGGTCTGGGAATGCAGCAGCGTACTGTACAGGTGCAGCGCGAGCCACCAAAATATTATCACAGAAAGAAATCTCTACTCAGTTCTTATTCAGAATGTTTTCCCGAATCCGCTTCTCTGCCCGCAGAAGATTGACAATGCGCGAAATCTTCTGACTCTGCTTGCTGCTCGTCGACAGATTCGAGTAGAACGGATAGCGGTTGATGTGATGCAGGTCCAATTTTGGACAGGCGTACTAAACCGGTGCTGACATTGAGGTGCGTGGAAAACGATGAATGACATACCTTTTCGTTCTCTCGACTCAAGCTGACCGACTTTTCGCTGCGGGGTTGACGGCAGAGCTGCTGTTGCTGCTGCTCCGACGACTTTTCGCCACCGACTGTCAGTCTCGTCATCGCGGCGTTCGAATTTCGCGGCAACAGACCGTCAAACGGGTGCGTCCCTATAAGACTTGTGCAGAGGTACTCATCCGTTTGTGTCGTCCGCGTCAGCTCGCGCGCACCGATCAGTACGGGAAGGCTCGTGTCCGCCGACACGCCGCCGCCGATGCTCATGCGTATGGTGAGCGTGTAGGCGATGGTGATCAGTCTCTTGACGGCCGCCGCGTTCCGCCACACCGCTTCCGCGCCGCCGCTCGGATTGCTGGGTGCCAAACTCGACTGGCGCCTTCGCGCGGCCGTCGTCGCGCGCGATAGCGCCAGCGTCTGCTGCGTGCCGCGTCGACCTGGCGCTCCACCCGCTCCATATGCTTCTGAAGACGTTTTTTTTCAATTTGGTATTTTGGTGCGGTTTCGGTTACGCCAGCGGCCAACCGAGATGGACGGGCGTACTGGGCGCGAGCGCGGGCAGGGGAAAGTTCTTGTCGATCTTGACGGTTGCGCCGGCGTCGACGTAGAGCGCGCACACCTCCTCTGCCACCGAGAAGTGCGTCGTCGCCTCCAACCGCCCGTCCGGCGTGAAGTGATTGGCCGACAGTCGTAACAGCGCCACCACTCGGTCCACCCGTCGCGCAGAGCTGTTCTGCAGCACACCTGGGCAAAAATAGCAGGGTAAATTGCCATTTTACGGCAGGCACACAACCAACCACAACCACAACCGAACCAACCACAACCTTTGATCGGCATGTTCTCGCCGGCGACAAAGCAGCGCCGAGCGACGTTCAGCTGCAGTTTCACTTCTCCACCGGTGCACTTGAAGAGGCCGAACTTCTTCGACAGCGACTTGTAGATGGGCTCGCGCAGACCCAGGGAGACCAGGTTCAAATCGAGCGCCTCCACGAAGCAGAATCCCCGTCGCGCCGTGATCGTCGACGCGTGGCTGTCTGCGTGGACGGTCGGCGACTGAGTGCTGCAAAAAAACACTAGTGGAACATTGCCAACCGGACTCCTTGCAGTTGAGCAGCACTCTCAAGGAGTAGCGGATGTTGCCGCGCTGCGTTTCGACCGCCGTCGGCAGGCGCTCTCCCAAAGGCAGTGCGAAACTCAGCTCGTGACTGCCTGGAACGGAATTCGCAATGGCGTTGCGCATTCAGCGAAGTGAGCACTTTCGTTGACCTCTGGAGAAGAGTTTCGGCTTCTGCGTCAGTAGACTCCACTCCTTTTTGAAGTACAAATGCTCGTCCTCGACATTCAGAAGGTTGGGCCCGTACACTTCGGCCTTGCCTGCAACTTGAGAGACCGAACTTGAAGAAAAACCGGTTTGCGTTCGCCCACCCATAGCCGACGCCTGCAGCTCATTGACGAGCAGGTCTTTGGCAAGATTCAAAACGATTCTTCCTTTCAGCTCTTCGCCGCTGAAGTACACGCAGTTGGCGTTGGAGAACTCGATTTTCAGTTCCTCCACCGCCTCGCGAGAGCCTTCGGACTCGGGAAGCATCTCGGCCGCGCAGAACTTCGACTTTTCAAAGTGAAGATCCTCTACTTTTAAACTGTTTACAAAATGAGTTCGACATTCGATCGCCGAAGCTTGTCAACAGGGCCGTGCTACAAAATGAGCGCCGTAGCTAAGGAAAGCCGTTTAACCTAATCGGCCGTTTCCTCGTGGGCCTTGATCCCACGTTGGCTCGACTGGCTATTGGGCCGTTTGTGTGAGGGTATACCTGTACACGCTTGTGTGGCCCACTTAGCAAAAGTCAATCGATGTCCATTATTACCACCCACATTGCCACGGCAGCAGTGCACACATTATGACCACACAACTTTGTGGACCCCTAAAATTGCTGTTTACGACGTCGATGAAAGTGCCATTTCAGTACCGAATTATTCGGTTGTTTTTGAGTCATGCAAACGCGAGGGTCGCACCACAATACCTCTTGTACTCTCCACGGATGCTCGCGAATTCGCAGACCCATTTGGGTTGTGTTTCTTGACACACAGACATCAGGCATTCATTGAGATCAACGTCGAAGCGTATTAGTCCAGGCAAGGCACAGGAATTGTGAGTGAATCGAAATTGAATGAACTCCCATTGGGTGTCACTCCACTGTGTTGAGGAGAACAAGCGTGCTGTGTTGTCTAGCTCTTGCGATTGCCGCGGAAAGCATCCACGACGTTACCCAGACGGGCGGCCTCTCTCTCGCGCTACAACAGAACTTGTTGCTGCTCAATAGCGTTTTAAAATTACAATACTGCACAAGACTGTACATCCAAATACAGTATACAACACACATATCCTGCACTGATACTCATGCCGTTGCATCTCTCACAACAGAGCGGTGGTTGCAAGCTCGAAATACAGGTTTAAAGACGCATTTAGCGACCAGATGTGTCCAGAATGTCCCTACCGTGAGTGAGATCCAAAACGAGACTGCTTTCTAATAATCCTTAATTATTTCTACCAATTCCCGCGATTCTGCGCAGCGCAGCTCTTCTGTCAGAAACGTCTGATATGTGTGGTGTAATTACGTAAGTCAGCTGGCTGGCTTTGTTCCATCCCTTCCGTACGGTTACGAGTGTACACTTCGTGTCGTCCGAAAAAAATGAGCCCACCGCCCGGACTTCGTCGTTGAGCTTGCGGTCGAGCACGTTCTTGACGGTCGTGACGGACTCGGCGAGCTTCTTGATCGCGATCTTGCACTCGTCCACGTCGCGCTGCAGCTGCGGCTGAACCACGAGTGAGCAAATGTCGAGATTGCTTTGACGAATACACGTACCTATCCGTATGTATTCCTCTGAGAGCAAAGGTTTGAAGTGCTAAGTTCTAGCCGGGGTGCATCTATCCGCGTTGACGGGCTGCGCTAACGGGAATGAGCAGGTTTTACCGTTTCCGGTGCCGCTCTGGGGTGCGAACACAGAGAACATTCCCCTACCGTATTTCACCGAAATTTGTTTCTCTGCTTCGGTATCAGAGAGATGCTACATCCTCCAATAATCCCCCCACCCTTCAAAAGCCCGTTGGTCTCTTATTGATCGCAGCGCTTACGTTGGGCGGCCCTCCAGCGCCGGTGGCGCCGACCACGTCTTTGGCCGGCCGAGAGCGCAGCTTGCTTACAGCGTCCTGTAGCTCCTTGATGGCAAGGAATCTGCAACTGCCGGCGAGTATTCAACAAAACTGAGAAAAATGAAGGGATGAACGGTGCCTCTCTTCCTCCTCCTTGTCTATGCGGTCGTGCAGTTGCTTCTTCATGTTGTCCATCTTCTGTGAGAGCTCGTTGAGCTGAAGTTTGATGAAATTAAAAGAAATCTCTGCAAAAATATGCAAATTTCGAAGTCACATCTTGCGGAATTTGACGCTCGACTTTATCGCGCACGCGTTCGTGCGCCTGCTCCAAATCCTCTTGGAGGCTGTCGATTTTCGTCAGTTGCTTGCGCAGCGTATCGGCCGCGCCGGTGGCTAAATCGGCAGTTTGACTTTTTATACTTTCGCGATATCAAAATAATTTGGATACCTGCGACGGTGTCGACCTTGGTGATGAGCTCCTTGCGATCTCGATTCAATCCTCCCTCGATTCGCTGCATCTTCTCCTCCAACTTGAGAAGGCCTTCCATGCTCAGCTTCTGCTTGTCGGCCGCTATCGCTTCCATTTCGCGTCTCAGCTACGGTGTATTTGAATTTGAATTTAAATCCGAATTAATGCAAAACTAATTACCGCTTCCGTGTCGAGTGAAGGGACCTTGGTTTCTCGGCCAGTCTTCGCGTCCTCTATTGATTGGTTCAAGCCACTGAGATATGCGGCCAGCTTGTCTTCGACGTCGCTCAACTTAGCGAGAAGGCCTTTTTCGTGCAGCTTTCTAAGATTTTTTAATCTTAATATTGATATTTTCCTGTTTTATGTATACCTGTGTACCTGGATTGAATCTCAGCCGACATGATCTTGTCCATTTTCTTATTGCCGGTCGTGAGGTGCTGCTCCAACAGCGCCACCGTTTCCGCGAGCTTTTGAAAGCGGTCTTTGTACTTCTGGCGTTCGTCCTCAAGTTTTTTTTTATTTTACCTTTATTATTTTATTTTGAAGTTGTGTGCGTTATTCACTTGTTGCGCGCCTTTGAGCTCGTCAAGCTCTTCGCGATAGCTGCGCCAGCGGTCCTCCAAGAACTGGCGCACATCCTTTTCGTAGGCGAGTCGGGCCTCAAGCTCCGTTTTAATAGCCTGCAAGCATTTATCAAAAATTCCAATAAATCATTTTATTCATTTTATTCCTCACTCGTTCCAAAGCCATGTGCTTTTGCTGGTTCTCGTCTCGGATCCGCTGCTCCTTGTCGGCCATGCTGCGCGACACTTCCTCTGCAGTTTTTTTTTGGCATTTTTGAACTGCACTATCATGATGAATACTAGTTTGAGCACCAGTGATTAGCTGGATCTTGTCGTTGAGTCGTCGCGTCTCTTCCGACATCTTCTGACTGCCCGCCTCTCCCTGTCGCGCGAGACTGTTGAGCAGATCCTGCTTGCCGCTATCCTGCCTCTGAATGTAGTCCTGCAGACGGGCGATGCTGCAAAATTCAGACTTTTTTGTTTGTTTTTTTATTATTTGCACCAAAATTCTGTCACTTTTCCGCCTGCGCTTGGTCGACGCGTTTGCGTTCGTTGCCTTCGCCGTCGATCGCCTGTCGCAGGCTCATGAGCTCCCCGTGCAGGTCGCGGACGCGCGAGTCTATCTGTTGCACCGTGCCCGACTTCTGGCAAGTGATATCGCCAATGCATTCGCTGCTGGCATAAGGTCGGAGAATCTTACGCCCGTATATAGAAACTTACGCCCGGATCGGAGACGGGTCGATTCTTGACCTCGTTGTTCAGCATCATGAGGTCCTGCGTGTGACGGTCCACCTGGCTCTTGAGACTCTGCACGTCTTGGGTGACGTGCATCACCTGGAGAAGGATTTTATTTTTGACCCTCCAGACGCAATACGATGATTACGTCACCAACTTTTGCGTCGACGTTGGCCACGGCCCTTCTGAGCTCGTCCAGATCGGATTTTCTAAAAGAATAGTACATTGCGATGGAAAGATTCATCTGGGATTCCCGAACGTTCAAAGCCAACATGCCAGACTGACACTACAGCACAGAAAGCGTGCGAAGCGGGACTGATTGCTCTCAAAGACAGAAAACACAACTCACATGCCACTGCAAGCGTGAAAATACAACAGGAGGTTTAGAATCCGGCTAGGACTGGAACGATAGGGTAAAATGCAGCGATCTTTGCTCTCTCCGACCTCATCATTTGACCGGCTCCACCGTCTCCGCGACTGCTGATGCTCTGCATCGACTGCTCGTTGAGCATGAGTTGCTGTTCCAGACGTCTTCTGGCAGCCTGAACGTGCGTGCGTGTGTGCGTGCGTGCGTGCGTGCGTGTGTGTGTGCGTGCGTGCGTGTGTGTGTGCGTGCGTGCGTGCGTGCGTGTGTGCGTGCGTGCGTGCGTGCGTGCAAACCTTCTCCCCCTCCAAGGCCTGCTCCTGCTGCTGCTGGTAGCTCCTGAACTGCGTCTGGAGCTTCTGCAGTTCCGAGTTCAGACCCTGGTTGGCCCTCTCGGCGCCGTTGAGTCGCGACTCGAGCAGCGGGTCGCGCGTCGGCACCATCGGACTCACGGGCTGCGTGGGCCGCGGACGAGCTGGTGGCGGAATCTAAAAAAAGCTTCAAAATTATATTTACTAAAATCTGCTGCTTCCACAGAGGGAACAAGGGAATTGAATTTGGACTGTTCCGCTCGCGGCTGCACTAAGCATGCTTCACGCAGAGAACGACAGAAAACTGGATCTGCAAATCTGCAAGGGGTTCTGACTGTAACTCTTGTGTTTTTCTTTCTGTTCAAGTATTCACCTGAGCCAGAGGACTTTGTTGAGACGGCTGCAATCAAAAGCAAACTGTGCATCTGCGCAAGGCATTTGCTGGTACAACACGTCTCATTCGAAATGTGAACAGTCCGTTTTGTTTCGTTACCAGTCACACAAAACCAACCGCTTTGCCTTCTCTCGGCTTGCGCGGTAGCGCTCCGGATGGACTGAAAGTAAGATCAACGGTACAACGGACAAAAGTAAAATACCTAGATGAATAGGTACTTCAATCCAAGAATGACGTCTTTGGCCGTGTCGCGCGCTACTTCCTCTTTGGTTCTTCTGCTCGCCATGCTCTAAACGTTATTTTATACTTTTATTCAGTACTTTGCTATGACAAGAATGCTGACTTACTGACTGACTGTTCCTCGAATTCTTGACTCTGTGGTTTGTGTGTACCGGTACAGGAGATTGTGTGCGTACGCACACGCGTACGTATGAAGTGTCGGTGGCGGCGGCGGGGAGGGGGGCGGAGCGCGCAGGCGTTACCAGACGACGAGGGCCAAACAATCCACCCGCCATGACGACTGCTCGAGGCACACGGCTCACCGCGCAGCAGTGCGCACGAGCCGACGCTATGTATCTCTACCTACCTATCATCTAGTAAGCGCCTATACGTGACACAAGTTCCAGGGATATAATTTCACCTGTATGACCAACATGTAATCAATACTTACAACAAACATCTACCGTATGGGCTTGAGCAGTGTACTGTCAACACGCTGGGGCGCCGTTCCATGGGGTTGCGCTTTAGAAAAAAGTACATATCGGTACAATTCTATTTCGCAACGCAAATTTGCCAGCTGAAATTCGACTAAAAAAATTATGTTTATTGAAAATGCGTCGTTTAATATTGTTTTTAAAAACAAACAATTAAATGAAAATGGGCAGGTAAACACAACCATCATAGCGATCGATCGATTCAAGCGAGTGCATAATCCTGTACTCCTTCCGAAAACGTTCCCACTCTGCCCCAGTGATCGTGTCTGCCATGTTCGATACAATCACGAAGAAAGAGTGATTTCATTCAGAAGAGCCGAGCACTCCGAGCACTATTCTATCACTATCACCTCCACAAGTTTCTTTTCTGTCTAGTCGAAAAATCCGTTTCACAGCCCGAGCCGGGGCAATAAGAGCGAATATGCTTGGCGATTAGAATCTTCTACTACTCTAGTCGTTGTCTGTCCCAGTGACACGCTTCACCAGGCGGCCCAGAAAGAAGTGGCGCTGCTGCAGACGAGCGCGCAGACGACGGCGGCGAGCTTGTGAAGCGGCGTCAGCCCTTGCGCCCCGCTGACGCGGTCGCAACTCGTCCCAGTGCCGTTGGATGCCGAGCCGTCTTTGGTCACGCTGGCGTTCGGTGACGCGACGTCGGTGGCGCTGACGTTGACGCGGCCAAAGACGAGTCCGGTAGTGGTCGTGCTAGTCTGCGTCGTCGACGTCGTCGTCTTTCTCGTCGTTTTCGTCGTTTTCGCCTGCTTCGCGCCGGCAGTGGGCAGCTTGGTAGTGGTGGGCGGGGTGGCGGTGGTGGAGGTGAAAGAGCTGGTCGACGACTGGCGCGTGGCCGCCGAGAAGGTGCTGGACGACATCGTGCTGGTCGTGGCAGTAGTGGTCGCGCTGGTGGTCGTGGAGTTGGTCGTCGTCGTGGCGGGCAGCAGCGCGCCGGCCCAGGCCTTGGCGTCCATGAAGATGTCGTCCAGGTCGTTGCAGAGCACGTCTTCGCAGCAGCAGAGGACTGCCGTCTCGTTGTTGACGGCGACGCAGCGAGCGCTGGGGTTGCGCATGAGGTGCAGCTTCTTGACGATCTGCCAGCCGAGGTCGGCGCAGGCGGGCGCGGAGCGGAGGAGCGCGCGCGGGCCGGGGTCGGACTCGCAGCCCACGACGACGTCGTCGCTCTCGCGCGTGTACACGGCCACGCAGCTGCCGTTCTTCCTGCCCGCGCACTTCTGCGGCAGAGGCCGCCGTCGGCGCTCCATCGCCGACAGACGCTTCGTCAGGCCCGGCACAAAGTCGCTGTAGCAGAAGCCGTCGGCCGCCTTTCCCTTTGAGCGTTCATTCTTCAGGCTGCGGCGAAGGAAGCTCGTCCAGTTGCTTCTCGTGCACGCGCCCACGCAGCAGTACTCGAACCTATAGTAGCCCTTCATAAGTTGCATCTCCGCGCCGCAGTCGTACGGCTCGCACAGCCTTCGGAACGGATCCAGTGTGCGATGCGTCTCGTTCCAAGAGTACGAGTAGGTGAACTTGCAGCGGTGGCAAAAGGAGTCGGCGTAGGGGAGAATCTCCTCGCTCTCGCATCTGTACCACTGGTCGTCGGCCGTCAGCGTCCGCTTCAGCTTCCACCAATCCGTGTCGACGTACACCGGCCCCGGTCCGGACCGGTCAACGACGGCCACGTCTATCCAGCCACCACCGACGCCCAGGTACTTTCTGGGATCGTTGCAGTCGTCGCCTTTGCAGAGCACGGCATCGTGCGCGGTCGTCGACGAGCCCGTGACGTTGCCAGCAGAGGCGGTAGCGCAGTCGAAGGTCCAGCGAGCGCGAGCGGTTGCTGACGCGTCGGCGGTCTTGCGGGCCGAGCAGCGGTTGGCCTCGGCGTCGCAGACGGTGCTGTTCACGGGCTCGTTAAGAGAGGAGCCCACGTAGCAGCGCAGGCCCCAAGCAACGGCGGGCGCCAGCGCAAACAGCACAAAGACGAGGCGGCACGCGTCCATTTCCGCTGCTTTCTTTGGAGAAAAGAAAATGAAACGAAACTTTAGTTACGCAATCGAAAATAAATTCATATTCGCAGCGTTCAGTTGAAAACCACTAAGCGGTAGTTGTGCAATGGCAACGAACTTCCTGTGCAGAACATTCCATTGATGCTGTCGTTGTCGTTGGACGTTGGTTTCATTTTCGGCCATAGATTAGTGTGGCTCCATACCTACCTTAATCTCCTTGTTTGAATTCGTCTATTTGCATTTAAGCTAGAATTCTTCAAATTGTCCCTCAAACTCGTCTTCATTTTCCGCAAACTACGAATGTTATTTTGACATACTGTACTCTTTCTTTTTCATACTGTTTACTGTTTCTTTGTTTCTTTTCTGTTTCTTTCGTCTTTCTCATCTGTGATCCTTGTGTGTATCTTCAAAGATCAGCGCCGGTTGTCGCAGTACTTCGTATTGTGTACGTCCAGTGTACAACTCGACGCAAAAATGCGCGCGTCAGTCCGTTCGCGTTCGTTTGTGCGTCGTCCGCCCCCGCGCCAGCACGCGCTAGCGCGAGCTGAGCGAGAGGGAGAGAGAGTGAGACGCGCGCGGGCGCGCTTCCGCTCTCCGCGCCACGACTTCGGGTGGGAAACAATTGAGACGTAGCAACTCGACGCTTCGCACGGCGTCTGATTCTCTCGCCGGGTTGCGAGCGAGTGTGTAAGGAAGGACGCACGCGCGCGTAGCGCACAGCAGGAGCAGCCGCAGCGCAGCATGACGAG
>JASAMY010003235.1:0-17500 GCA_030248085.1 Paralinhomoeus sp. GSCO2_6 | reverse complement strand
AGCGCGATGGCGATCTTATTGTACTCGTAGTCAGCCGTTGCATCGTTGCAGAGATCTCTGTCACTGCAACAGCAGACGTCGTCGTAGTCCCAGAGAACTGGCTGACAGCCGTCCTTCAGGCCCACGTCTTGGCACAAGCCATCGCAACCTCTCGAGAACGCCTACAAAACAGTACAGCAGTCATTTTAGATGAATTCGAAGTTGAAGTTGAATTTGAATTTGAAGAACGCGTGATCCATAAAATCCAACTAGGTACATTTTCTTTGCTGGTCTTTCCGTATGTAATGGATCACGTTCAGTTTCAGTTTTCCGTTGTATTGTATTTGGACAAAAGCCAAAGCACTGTAAAGGCGTTAGTATGGCTTAGCAATGGGGAATGGCAAAGAAAATGTACGCAAAGGCACCAGCCCGAATGCAACGCAGATCACATTCCAAAAACACGGAATGCGGTGCACGCAGTGGAATGGAGAGTATGGGATGGCGACAAAACACGGCTCATTGCTTACTCAATGCGGTACCTATGTACAGTAGTAGTGTGTACCATGTGAGCTGCTTTTACAAAAACCTTTGGCACGAGAAATGGCTCTCGTTGTCATCGCTCTCAAAGCAATCTATACGTCCCAAATGTCAAACACGTGTGAAACACAACCGTCACGCATGTCAAATTCAAACCTGCTTCACCTTACGAAAGGTTTTGTCTGACTCCTCCCCGCGTCCCCGCACCATCTGGTATTGCGTGTAGCAAGAGTGTTCCGCTTCGCAGCGGCCAAAATCGTCCTCACACGTCACTGAAAGGTGTTATGTATTATATAGCCGATTGAACCCCGAAGCACCACGTTGCAGCAACGCTGTCTTACACGCGTGCGATAGAGAGAGACGAAGCGAAATCAACGCGATCGCGGCAGCGTGCATTTTCCAAGCCATGCCGCCCGGATCCACGCCCTAAATTCTCTCATCTCCAATGCCAAGTTTTCTTCAAAATTGACAGAAACGCACAGAAACGCCTACAAGGTGTCGCAGACTCGACTGCACCTCTTTGTTCAAGTATATCTCGGGGGTAGATCAAGGGATTTGGTGAAATTTAGAACACATGTAGCAGTCAGTCTAACATAGACTTTCTCCGAGTTTAAGCTGTAAACGGAGCTTGAAAGCGGTGGTCTTGAAAGCTTGAAAGCTGCACAACGGCGCTTACAGCTGAATCACGTGCTGACTAACGTATATACATTGTTAATCTATTGAATTTCAGACCATGCTGTGCAGCGCCGAATTTTGTAGTTGCATTTATTATAGTAAAAGGTTTTTGAGCTCAGCTCTAACAACAACGTATACCTAACAGACATTGTGCATCAGAGGAAAGAAAGCAGGTTTCATGTGGACGAGCCGTGGCAACGGGAACCATGCGAGCACTATGGTCCAAATTCATATTGGTGCGTCCAGTATACAAGTCACGTCCACGTCAGTACGTCAGTCCAAGTACACGTTAAGTCCCAGCAAACGATCCAAATTTTAGTTTTTTTTAGTTTGCACGTTTTTTTAGTAATATGTTTTGAGCCTTTACTATAGACAGCACCGAAAGCAATCGCAATGAAACTTGGCGGGAATTGGCTGTCATTTTAGTGGAAAATCAAGGGCAACACATTTACGACAGACTGGTATGAATTCCGAAGCAGAACACCAGACTCAAAGCGGTAAAAGTTTAAAAAATGCTGTTATCGCGTGCTTTGGACGACTTGAGTTTTCTTGCCCAACAATTTCTTCGCCTCGCTCATCACCGATTCCCGGACCAACGCGCTGAAGTATTTGTTGGTGCAGTTTATTTTTGACACACGACTGCAGTAAGCATACAAACTCCCACCTCAGCGCAACCAGTAGAATGCCGTTGGTGACGCTGTTGTGTTGATGCATCAGGTTCGCAGCCAATACGCTCCACTTGCCGTCCAAAAAGTCGGACAGGAAAGTGTTGATCGTCAGAAGCAGAAACGCGGCGTTCAGAAATCCGATTATGAACAGGCGAAGTTGCAAGTGGCCGTTGCTCTTTCCTACAACAATCGTTCTAACGCAGACTCGTTCCAGTGCGTGCGTGTGTGCGTGCGCGCGCGCGGGCGCGCGTGCGTGCGTGCGTGCGTGCGTACGTGCGTGCGTGCGTGCGTGCGTGCGTGCGTGCGTGCGAGCGTGCGTGCGTGCGTGCGTGCGTGCGTGCGTGCGTGCGTGCGTGCGTGCGTGCCTGCGTGCGTGCGTCCTTGCGTGCGTGCGTGCGTGCGTGCGTGCGTGCGTGCGTGCGTGCGTGCGTGCGTGTTGTCGAGGAGTTCGTAACGTGCTCTCACCAGTCAATGCGATTCTAGGTCCGCGACACAAGAGCAGTGTCAGAATGGCAATTGCGTACATGGTTACCAACGGTACGATGGGAACCAAATTATAGTACCACGCGTACACGATAAAACCACTCGACACGAACTCGGTCACGTTGACGGTAAAGCCGTACATTTTCGGCTCGTAGTACAAAAGGGCGCTGAGCGGAAAGTAGAGAACCTCGAACACGGCCGAGCCGATGCCGATTACCCAAACTGGAAACGCTTGCCTTGAATGTCTTCCCAAAATGTAAGTTTTGGGAATGATGCAAGAGAAGGAAGACCATTCCCCATTATAAAGTAAGCTCCCAACTTGTGCGTGTGGTGTGGGACCCTTCAGGCTGGCAAGATCTCATTTTCAGGGCAAGCGTTCCGATGGCGCAACTGATTATGCAGACTTGTCTCGAAAATATCGTTTCTATGCGTCTTTTGTAGAAGATAATTACGCACAGACGATTCAGCGCCAGAAGGGGATAATGAAACGCGACCGTGTTCCAGGTGGTTGAGATCACAAGATGATGAACTGAAAGACACTCAACATATTACATTAAGGAAAAATTTGCAGGCGGCTGCAAAAAAAGGTGAATATGTGACGCTCTTTTGTTGGAGCCCAGTTTGAAAAAGAGGGGTATCAATTAAGGCATGCCTCATTTATGTATAGCCACTTATGCTTTGCAGCTGATCAACTTCAGTTTGAACAAACCGTGTATAAAAACCGAACCAAACGCAGCAACACGTCACATATTCGGCATTTTTTGTGTTCGCGTGCATGAGAAAGGAGCAGTGGCAATTATAGGACCTAACTGGACTGGAACACCCTGCATTCACATATGCCACACGACTAAACGCCACGTGGTTGTGAGACAGGCAGGAAGGACCCCATGGTCTTGCACATGGACCACTATGCAGATGTACGCATGTACGCACGCACGCACGCACGCACGCACGCACGCACGCACGTACGCACGCAAGCACGTTGTATAGGAGCAGAGCGTTATTGGGTGAAATGCCAAAAAGGGAATGACGAATGGAGCCAGTACCGTATGCATACCTACACATCACTTACTGAACTGTAGTGGCAATCCACATCTCACAAATGCTAGCCAGGTGCCGATTATTTATGTAGGAACTTTGGCTGTGCCAGGTCAATGGTAAAGGATTGCTGTTGCGTTTTGGGTGAGTGAGATGGCTCACACAAAAAAAGTGCCGAATATGTGACGTGTTGCTGCGTTTGGTTCGGTTTTTATACACGGTTTGTTCAAACTGAAGTTGATCAGCTGCAAAGCATAAGTGGCTATACATAAATGAGGCATGCCTTAATTGATACCCCTCTTTTTCAAACTGGGCTCCAACAAAAGAGCGTCAAATATTCACCTTTTTTGCAGCCGCCTGCAAATTTTTCCTTAATACAGTGTTTTTTCGTAAGACAAACATCGATGCGTAAAACCTATACAGGCACACGCACGCACGCACGCACGCAGGCACGCACGCACACATGCATGCATGTACGCACGCACGCATGCACGACATATGTACCATGTATGACATATGTAGCATGTTCGGTAGAATCCCTCGAGTGCAGTAGGAGACACTCATCATACAGAATGTGAGCATGTGGATTGAAAATAGGTACGCATGTATTTTTTTGGTTGACCAAAGTTGTGCACAACTAAGAGTCAAGCAAATGAGACAACGCAGGATGACCAATCAGCAAATGGCACAGCATGCAGAGAAACTACAAACAGACGCCACTGCGGATAATTATGTGTGTGTGTGTGTGCGTGCGTGCGTGCGTGCACTTCTGCAGCGCCCTATTGGTTCATCGGAGTGTAGTGGTGTAAAGAATCAAAATGATCTACGCGTGGAGGCGGTCAACTTTTGTGTTTTAGCCAAAGTGATCTGAGCTACCGATATCGATATTTATCGATTATCTCGGAAGTGAAAATATTTTGGTGCGTCGGAGCGTGTTGACTTCAAGGAATGAAATATTCTAAATCGAAGGGCCGTCAACTTTATTATTGGTGTTTAGGCCATCCGACCTAACCACAAAGAGATATCGCCATTTCCCGCTATCGGTATAGTGGGGGCTGGCATTTTGGTGCGTTCAACTTGGTCCAATTGTTGAAAGTAACACAAGTCAGGTCACGACAACCAACTGTCTCCTTTACAGCGAAGCGCTGCGACGCACCGTTAGAGCGCCTATAGGGCACAAAATTTTGGCCCAAATGTCAAAGGAAAAAATCGATAATTGGAGAAAATGGGCAGTTTCTCGACATTGGTACAACCGAGACGGAAATCCTTTGGAGGAAGAATTTGTGATCATCGGTCGCTTACACACGCTGAGTTTCATCCCGATTACCCGCGCCACTCACGAGTGGTGCTCCAAAAACTGTGTGGAGAACACGAAAAAAAAAAAGACACTAATCGGAGACATTTTTGGACATTTCCCCTTAACGCGCAATAATTCCGAAACGCGCTGTGGTACGTATGGTCCCCTGAAGAATGCGCTTCTTTTGAGCCATAACGCGCCGAAATCCGTTCAGGCAATGAACAGTTATATGCGATCGCAAATTCAAATATCCGCATTGAGAAGTCGTCACATATTAGGGTTGTACGCTGACGCGTACACCCTGATTTACGAGAAGCACGCCACGTCCTGTTCGTCGATGTCTGGGTATTAGAACAAAATCCACCGGCGGTGTTTGTCGATATTGCGGCATTATTAGTAATGAAGTTTTTGTTCTCCTGCCTGGATGAGCATGCTGCTGAGGTACATGCATTACAATTCCCATCTACACTGTACATACAAATGCGCCGCGTGTACGTTTGCGTGTGGAGTGGTGTGTGTGTTTGTGGTCGACAGGTAGCGATGTCACCCAAAATTGCTGATGAATTTTTTTTAATTTTTAACTATTAAATATTAGAAATAATTTTTTATTTAATTTTAAGTTAAAAAAGTTAAAAAATTCTGAAGAATTATTTAAATTACTTAATTAACTATTCCAGTTGGTGCATTGTGAGCGGTAGGCAGGACACTTCTTTGGCTCGTGAACCTTGCCGCAGTACAGCGACGCATAGGTATCTGCTTGCGTAATGTCGACATGATATGCAAAATCATTTGCCTCATGCCTTAATGGCGGTCAAAGGCCGCACGCGCCTCTAGTCCTTCAAAATGAAGCAGTTCATCCACCGAACTTTGGAATTGGCAGACTGCCAAACAGGTCAAAGGCGTCGTTAAGTGCTATCGCCAGGCCGAGCACTGCGAACTGCACGAAGAAGGCCATGTCGGCCAGACACGCGGACGAGAAGATGTAGAAGCTCGGCATGTCTTTCTGGATCCGATTCAACCCAGCCAAAAGCAGCGTGTAACAGGCGATGTAAAATAGATTGAGAGCGGCGAACAGGCCGCCCACCAAGACGTCCTCAGCGATCATTCTTACGTTGTTTTTTTTGGCAAAGAGATTCCTGGAAGATGTACATGATTGACAATGCATCGTCAATTATAATCTTAATACTTACGGGACCTGGCAGGACGTAACCTTGAATTTCATTTGGTATAAAATAACTACATGTAGCTTCATCAAACTGGAAGTGTACAGCGATTCCGACTTAGGCGACTTACAACCGACTATGGTGAAACACCGACAAGACAAGTACCTATACCTACGGTATGTGGCCGCACTCTGTATACGGAACACTCTGTGCTGTGCGTTGATGCACGCCTTGGCAGTTAGACACTTTCTCGCTTGGACGGCACTAATGAAGCACCGAATGGGCCGCTCTGGCGACTAACGGGCCGACCTAAATGGGCTTCTCGCATTGTCCTATTCGACACATCGACACACCTTCATTTCCATTTAGATTGCTTTTACGCACTCGTTTGAGCGTGAGAAGAACACACCGTAGTGTATTCAACCTGGACAATAGGTGGTATGCGCCATGGGCAGCCGAGTACATCTCCTGACAAGTGATAAAAGTAGCTGCTGCGAAGCGAAGGAAAGCCGCTGATGACACTGCGCTTGCACGAGTTCCCTTGGGCAATGGCAACTAAAGCTTCATTGCTTCGATATCATTCGGCTCTGGGTCTTTGACCCAAAAGCAGTGCCTGGCAGGCAACCAACCTTCATACGCGGGTGAAGAACGCCGTAGTGATATGGACCCGCCCAATCTTCGTGATTGTTTACGGCCCTGTTCTTTTTTTTTAAGTGTTTGGCGTACCGTACTTGGAAACTTGATTGTAGCCGCAGTGTTGGCGTCCTCCCGATGTTTTCGTAGACCGCCGCTGCTGGTCGACGCGCCAACAGCAACCTTGCGAGACCGTTTCAACAGACACCCATGATTGCAGAAAAGACCGTTCTGCTCTGCTGGCGCAGCCGACTGCGATATGCAATGCAATCCAATCCAACCAAGAGTAAGGATAAACTGGAGACGCGCTAGTATGATGAAGGGTCTACCCAGACGCGCTGATTGTGAAGGGAAGGGGGGGGGGGAGTTGAGTGGTACTGGTGCTTGGTGGACAATGGGCTACGGCGCATAGCGCGCTACGGCTGCGCTATGCATTCCCGACGTCACCCCCCAACCCCTTGCTCAACAGGCGCTGTCGTTTACGCGGTCCAACGAGGATGATGTGGGTGAGGGTGTCCCCTTGTTGCAACGCTGAGTGTCCCGCTAAGCGAAAGTAGCTCCGTGGTAGGGCGTCGTTTACGCGAGCTCGTGGTCAGAGGGGAGGGGTTCAAGTTCCTTCCACTACGGTACTACTGAGCTAGATTTATTTTATCGCCTGGTACAAGGTATTCACGCTTTGTAGCTTGAGGACTGCCTCGATTTATTTATTACCATATGCCGTTTATGCGCGACACGGTGTATTTATTTAATTGTGCCTTCACCACCTACTGTACCTGTATCGTTCAAAATACTGTTCACCTGGTGGGTACAGTACACGAGTTCGGTCTCGGGAGAGGGGGGGGGGGGGGTCTACGTGGCAGGCACCGGCAGTGGAGCAATCAGGCGCTCGTCACGCGGCCCGGACCGCCCCACTCTCTCACCCAGCTGTGCAGCCGAGGCTTAGGGGGAGAGACGGCCACCAACCCCCCTTGGCATTTATCTTCTCCCTCTCTCCCACTTGAGCCGCTCGCGGAGCCGACTCCGCGCAGCAATGCGCCGCGGAGGGCGTACTACCAGCAACCATTGCGGTTGCATAAACCATTTTTCTATATCTCTTAAAACTGTGTCGTCTACCAAGCAAAGCAAAAAAAAATATTAAAACTAATGACCTTACAGCTTCTCTTTTCTTTCTCAACCACATCCCACTCTGCCCCCATCCCAGACCCCCTCCCCTTTCTAGAACAACTTCACTATGCATCACATGATTTTGCGCCTCAGCAGAACTGAGAAAGCCAACCGATTGTCACAAGCACAACACGCATCACTGGCACAGTTAATAACGGCAGCGCCCAAAATTTTTTTCTTTCTTTTATAATCACTTTTGCTGTAATTCATACCTTTGCTTGCGCAAGCGTGGTCACCACTGTTGCTCCTAAAATCGTAAAACTCTAATAACGTTATACGCACACACGCACACACACACACACACACCTGCTGGCGCATGACTGTGGGTGTGGGACATAACACAAAAAATAAAAAATTGAAACTCCCCCCACCAAACCCGTCACTAATTGTGGGGTGCTTTGACCGCATGACGTAACGCTGCTGCTGAGACTCGAGGCCGAAGGCGCCAATCCGAAGCTTTTGAACCACCTATTAGAGGCAATTTAAGTGACGCGCAGATTTTCTCGTAGCACCCCACAGAAATGCGTGGGGGAGGGGGGGTTGGGTCATTGTAATTGTCAAAAGCAGGGGGGGGTGTTGGGGTTTGAGGGGGGGGGGGTTAACCATCCCATAAAATGACCGATGAGAATTTTGAGGAGGGGTGGTTTAAGTGAGGATTTTGCACCATAATAACGTGTAAAATGGGTACTTTTGTCTAAAATGTAAAATAAGTCTAAATACCACTTTTCACTTTTTGGGTCATACTACACTAAAAAGAAACAAAATCACGCATCTTTGCCCATTTTTTTTAATATTAGAAGTTTCCCAAGTTCTCCAATGGCGATGGCAGGGGGGGGGGGGGCTCCAAAAAAGCGGACGCCATAGCCAGGGGGAGGTGAACCCCCCTAGACCACCCCTACCCACCTATGGTTGGTTGGGAGGTGTCCTGAAAATCCCAATTATCCTGCTGTTAAAAAAATTCATCCCCTGATGCCCTGCTGCTCTGAGGGGGGGGGGGTACGGTATACCCTATCCCAAAAGACATTCGGAATGACCCCACCCCCTCCCTCTGGATTTATTTCTAACCTAACCACGCTTATTTTCCATTTTCCTTTTTGACACCCCCTCCACCAAATAATCTTTCATCCCAAACACTAAATAACACTTTTAACCTATTTATACCATTTTTGACCAAAATATAATATAAGTCAAAAAATCCACTACCCCCCCCCCACTTTTTCTCTAGACCCCCACCCAAAATCCCAGCTCCTCACTACAATTGTTTTCCCAAAATATGCTCTTTCGGCAAAATATGGCTGCAAGATCAAAATTTCTAAACAATTAAACTAAAATTACAAATAAAAACACTCACTACACACATTTCTTTCTTAAAATTCATCTCTAACAAAAATTCAAGTGACTTTTCCGCCGCCCCTCTCGTCAGCGATTTCCCACAGCTCCTCCGCTCATTGGCAAAAGCGGGCCTGAAAAATAACAAATAAATAAATTATTTAATTATTTTTTTCCCTCAATTAAAACAAAAACGACTGACTGCGAGAAGCAGCTTTCCTCACTCTCTTACCAATCTCTCCCAGCTCGCGCGATTTCGGCGCAGGCGTTCGCTCTCCAGATGTGCTTTTGATTCACGACATTTCCACGACACTAGTGATCTCTGACAGCTCTTAACACTCTTTCCATCTTCTTCACTTTACCATTTCTCCATTATTCTTACCTCCTTTCAATTTTCAGCCATTTCAATACCGCAATCAAAAAATATTCCAACAGTGCTGAATACGCTTCCGCCTCCCGACAACATTTGAATTTGCGTAAGGTCTCATTGAAAATCTATCGCGCAGCGCGATATAAATTACTTTTGCTCCGCGCGAGTAATCTCTGCGCGAGCAGAGCGAGCGAAGTATAAATGCCCCTTATCCCAAAAACTCCCCCTATTTTATTCTTTAATCTCAATCACAATCTCACTCTTATTCTCCCATCATGCTTCTCCTGCCATACTTTTACTCTAAATTTCACACTTATAAAACTTGGCTCTGCAACCTCTATCTCTCACACCTCCAAAACTTCTACCACCACTCCTACTTTATCCACCCCCACACCCACACTCTCTTCCTCCACGGCAGCCAACACAACACTTGGCTCGCGCACATCCCTTCAACCTCAATTTTATTTAATATTATTTAAATATCCCTCACATACCCCCCCTAAAACTAAAACTAAAATAAAAATAAATAAAAACCTAATAAAATAAAAACAAAAAAAATCACTCACACCAAACAAAGAAGAGAACATATCACATGAAAAGAAGAGAAACGCCCTATGAGTCATCGTTATTGACCGCTCGAACCGACCGACGCTGGGCGGGAAGAGAGCGCGCTGCCACAGCCAACATATTGCCTGCCTGTTTTTCGGGGTCGGTCACGCGCTGCGCGTATCTGGCTCGGTTTAGGGCGCAATAACAACTGTAACTGTAAAGCCTCGTATCGTCTCCCCCACACAAGCGGACGTCAACAACAAGTCAGTTTTTCCTTTAAGTTGGATCTGAAAAGTCAAGCTGTGACAGTGTGTGCATAATAATAAAATTATTTTGCAGCAAAACGAATGTTTTCATTCGTCGGGTAAGTGAATGTAGCGTAGCTGCTGTGAGACCAGCGAGTAGTAGTGCGGGATAGCGGTTGTCGCGAATGGGCGGGGTCGAGGGACAGACACAACTCGTGCCGAAACCAGCTCCGTACGTTCAGCCGTTGACATGACGTTTTTCAACATGCTCGCCGAGGAAACGGAAGTCGAAACAGAGTCGCTAAAGAAAGAAGGGAATCCTGAGCTGGAGACCGAAGAAGAAGGTGCATCCCCACAAAAGGTATACATTCGTATTTCACTACTACAGACACTCAATTCTGTATTACAACACTCAGTTCTTACATCAAACAAATCCAAGTCATCCAAGCCACCGCCTATACGACTCTTTGCTCTCTAATTGCACGCTCACTATAAGCACCCTATGTATTTGAAAGCATATACAGTTAGTTGTTTGCAGCTGGAAATCGTGTGGTTGAACGTGGCTTGGTACGCGGCGCTGCACCTGCTCGCGGCAGCAGGCCTCTACGCCCTGCTCTTCAAGTTCAAGTGGCAGACATTCTTGTTTGGTGCGTTCCCTGCCTGCGCGAGCATTACTGCTTACAGTATTTCTATGTGAATTTCGTACTAGCGTATAGCAATTTGCAATCTAAAATTCGCATTGATATTTTTGCATTATTTTTCGTAAGGATTGTATGTATTTGTTAAAAATTCTGCTGCATTTCAGCGCTGATTTGACAGCGAGCGTCAGCGGTGACTCGGCCCCAAAGGGCGGGCCGCGGTCGTACCGTATACTCTGATCGTGAAACTCAGACCCAATTTTTACACGCAAATGCAATTTTTCAAATTTTGCAATTTGCCGCGACGCTGGGAGGCCGTCCGTACGTGAGTTGCTTTCACACGGATTTTGCTCCAACCTTCCAAAATTTTCGTCACTTCGCCTTCAGTTTGGTTCTTGTGCACCATCAACGCGTTGGGAGTGACGGCTGGCGCGCATCGTCTCTGGTCGCACCGCTGCTACTCGGCCAGGCTGCCATATCGCGTCATGCTCATGCTGTTCAACTGCGTCGCCATGCAGGCGCGTTGTTCCCGACTCTTCGATCTCGGGAACGAGTTGTGTTGAATGTGCGTGCTACTACTTGTGCAGAATGACGTCATCACCTGGTCGCGCGACCACCGCTGCCATCACAAGTGGACGGAGACGGAGGCGGACCCGCACAACTACAAGAGGGGCCTGTTCTTCTGCCACATGGGATGGCTCATGTGCAAGAAACGCAGGGAGGTGACGAAGAAGGGCCGGACGCTCAGTCTCTCCGATCTGTACGCCGACCCAGTGCTGCGATTCCAGCGCAAGTGAGCTTCGAGCATTTTACGCAACGGGCGCATTTTCAAATATTTCTACGATTGCGCAGGTACTACGTCCCACTGGCGTTCCTCACGAGCGTCGCGATGCCGACTCTCGTGCCGGTTCTCCTCTGGGGCGAGACCGTTCGGGTGGCCTTTCTCACGGCTTGCACGTTCCGCTACGTGTACGCGCTGCACGTCACGTGGTCCGTCAACAGCGTCGCCCACTGGATCGGCGACCGGCCCTACGACCCGCACATCGCCGCTGTCGAGAACTGGACGGTGCGTGCGATCGATACCCTGCGCTCCCGCAGCGATTGTCACCCGCATTTCTCCGCAGACGGCGTTCCTGTCGATGGGCGAAGGCTGGCACAACTACCACCACACGTTCCCGCACGACTACAAGGCCGCAGAGCTGCCCTACTTTCTCAACGTCTCCACCGCCTTTATCGATCTCTTCTCACTGATCGGCTGGACCTACGGCCACAAAGTCGTCGAGCCACAGGTGCCTCAATTCCCGAAAGTCCCGAGGGTGTATGTATAGCGCGTCGAAATGCAGCGTTTGTAGGTAGCGTCTACAATGCACTGCTCACCGAGCACACTATACGTGCCAGCGTTACACATTTGCGCAAATGAGCGGCTCAGTGCGTTCAGACCGTGGACGCAGTCCGTCGCAGTCGTGCAGCGGAGCCTACGCAGTAAGAATTGAAGGTGGTGCAGAAATGGACGCTGTGATTTGTCAACCGGGAAATGTGAGTAGACAGACGGAACGCAACGCAGGTGTTTAAGTATCTATTGCGTAACGTTTCAACGTGGACTGGAACACTACGCGTGCCAACAACCAACAACAAGGTGTTTTTGTTCGTGTGCCGTTAAACGATATTGAAAAGGCAGCCGGTGCACGAGCTTCGGGAAGCGCATACGCAACCGCACGCATTTACATACATAAAGCAAAGTTGGCAGCGCAGGTGCTGTTGCTCTACAGGTAAATTGTTCGCTCGCTTTTCTGACTAAGACACCGTACCACAAATGTAGGTAAAGCTCTATGTTAAAATGCTTTATTTCTGCGTGCGTTACAATTTGTGCGCGAGCAGTGCGTGAACGACGTCTGTTTTGATTGTCCGACGTCGCCGAACGCAACGCAGCGGACGGAGGAGGAACCAGTCTGGAGCCTCGCAATCCATCCGTCATTTTCTGACAATCGGACCCCGCCCTTCCATGCCGCCTCTCATTGGTTAGTTGCCCTCCTTGAGCTCTGCAAGACACAAACAGCGGCGGCACTCTAATGCGCCTCGAAGGAGACAAATACAGCGCCGCCGCACCTCAGCGCAATAGTGCACTCGGTAAGCAACTAACTCTTTGAGGTACACAGTGCACATTGCCGCGCCCCCTTCTAGGACTCTCACCTTATCCCTCTTCCGTCGCCTGGTCTGTGGCAAACAGATTGTGTAATAACACTCGCGCCTGTTGTCTGCCGCGCCGCCGCCGCCGCCACTCTCGGTTTGCGTGCACTCTTGGATTTATTTGCGCGCAGTTGATCGAGACGAAGCCCCGCCCGCTCGCATGTAGGTAGTGATGGCAATTTTGACGTTTTTCATTTTTAGGTAGGTAGGTTAGGTAAAACTGGTCACAAAGAAGCCTTAGGTAGGTTAGGTTAGGTAAGCTAGATCTTGCTGCTAGGTACAGGTAGGTAATCGGGCAAATTCTGTAGGTTATAGCCATAGGTAGGTAACTTAGGTAAGGTAACTCCAAGTGTCAGGCAATAGTGCATGCATGTAGTGTAAACCTCCGAGTAGCGCTTGCCAGCACTATGCATTCAGCTTATCTTTACCCTGGACAGTGTTAGAGGAGGTTTTAAGAGTCTTAACTTTAAACTTTGAAAGTGCTCACCAAATCCAAAATGCAATAATCAAGTTTGTCCACATGTAACAATGATTTCAGGCGTGCGTGCGTGCGTGCCGGTGCGGGCGTGCTGGTTCGTGCCGGTGCGTGCCAGTGCGTGCGTGCATGCGTGCGCGCCGGTGAGCGCGTGCAGGTGAGTGCGTGCGTGCGTCCGTGCGTTGGTGCTTGATTGCGTGCGTGTGTGTGTGCGTGCGTGCGTGCGTGCGTGCGTTTGAAGTTGCTCGGTTGTTTGCTGTTAACGTCCAGTGCGTGAAAACACCTCTTATTAATTAATGAGTGTAAGCAGTGCATACGCTAGTGTGCACTTCTTGCTGTATGCGCACAATTCAAATACGGAAAATTTTATAGCATAGCCTACATATTCTAAGAATCACAATCAAATCAGAATCCCCCGTCACAAAATCCTGGATCCGTCACTGATATACTTCACACTTTCTGCAGCACTAATAGGGTGAGGGCAGATGTTTCAATCTGGGCGAATCCAGAGAGGCGGCAGTATTGCAGGCTTTATGTGAGGCTACACTGAGTTGAATACACATCATTTTTTTAAAGCGGACGCCCCGAATCCCCACCCCATGATTGTTCTTCCTATGAAGATCGCCCCTCTGAGCTGAGACTGTATATTACTGTACAACCTATACCATGTTAAGTTTGAGGGAATGATGTCTCGAGTCCAAACCCCGCCCACACACTGATTCAGTAGGTGTTCTTGAGTAGCATTCTTAAAGTAAAACGATTCAGTTTCTGTAGACTAGGTACATATAGAAGGACTACAATGTATTCCAGGCTACGAATATCTCGACACAGACGCAGCTGACAAAGAAATAATCAGGGTGTACGTCAGCGTACAACCCAAATATGTGAGCACTTCCTCAATGCGGTTTGTAGAATTTTCAGTCGCTTATAACTCATGATTGCCTGAACCGATTTTGGCGAATGATAGCTCAAAAGAACCGCCTCCTAAACCGGAATCAAATAAGCCATCCCGCGTTTCGGTAGTCCAGCGCATTGAGACGAAATGACCGAAAATGTTCCGAAGAAGTGGTGTTTTTTTTTCCTGTTCTGCACACACTTTTAAGGCCGCCGCTCTGGAACGCTACGGGCGATTCGCACAAAACTTGGCGTGAGCAGGCGGTATATGATGGCAATTTGTGCCTCCGAGAGAAATTTCTTTACCTAGGTGCTACGGATCTCGATTTATGGCCGATTTTGTTCATTTTTCTTGGACATAGCCGTTTGTTGGGCCAAAATCTGACAAGAGTAAAACTCGAAAAAAAGCCGAGTAAACCCCCAAATGTTTTTTGAGTGTCGTGAACTATTTCTGAAGGTGAGTCCACGGCGCTTGCATGACCTTTGAAATTCTCACAACACTTTGAGATATTGCCAACTCAAATTTCGGTAATTTTGGGGAAATTTTGTTAGCTATAGGCGCTTCAACCGTTCGTCGCAGGGCTGTGCTGTTATAAAGATGAAAGTTACTCGTCTGGACCTGGAATAGGTCACTTTCGACAATGGGAGCGCTCCGATTTCCATGTTTCGCAGCTCGAACCTCTTGGCGCAGCCCCATTTTTGGCAAAATTCGGAACTATGATCGTGCATTATTTTTAATTTCCTGGACGAATTCTGGCGCGTGATAGCTCAAAAGAAGCGCATTCAAAGGGGGAATCGATTAAGTCATAACACGCTTCCATACGCTTGTGCATTACCGAGAAGTTTTTGGAGATGTTATGAAAAGTGGGTCCTGCCAAGTTTTTGGTTCGTTGCCCACTCGCGCCTGCATCAATTGAAATGAAACCTCGCAGGCATCTATGCTCCACATCAAAAAGTGAAATCCCCGGAGGGACTCTTGCTACATGCTGTAGATCGTGAGCTATGGTTTACTGGGCACATTCTTCTTTTTACCATGTTCCCTAAATCAAAAGGTCGCTGGTTCGAATCCCAGTAACGCCTGCCTGTGCTTTTGCACGTGTCCCCTTGGGAAACCCATCAGCGTTGCTTTACTGCAGTGTCTACAGTCCATTCCACATTTTTTGTCTCTTTTCTAGGTTCTTTTACCAGAATTTTGGCAATTTTTTGAGCTGGGGAAAATATTTATGGACGGATGCTCGCTACAGCCCCTGATACACGAAAATGACACATCTGCACACCGGCACGCATGCGCGCGCGCGCGCACGCGCGCACGCACGCACGCACGTGCACACACACACACACACGCACGCACGCACAATGTGTACAGTGGTACACGCTTTTCATAAGCTTTATGGTGCAACACTGAGCATGCGTCCGTTCTGGTCTGCTGCTGTGGGTTTGTATGTGTGTGCGCGCGTGAGTTTTTGATTAATCTTTCTTTTACGAAAAAACACTGTATTAAGGAAATTTTGCAGGTGGCTGCAAAAAAAAAGGAGAATATGTGACGCTCCTTTAGGCCCAGTTTAAAAAAACGCGGTATGAAAAGTAGCCACTTCATCAGATGATCAACTTCAGTTTGGACAAACCGTGTATAATCGAACCAAGCGCAGAAACACGTCACATATTCGGCGTTTGTTGTGCCGCTTGGATCCTGGAAAGGCAGAGGCTGATGAGGACCGAGGCCTTCATCCTTGACTAGAGACGAGAGCGGGCCTGCCGCTGGCGCTACAGATGGCCGCGCATAGGCACAGGCTAACAGAAGCGGAACAAAGATGAACGAGAATCGAAGGTTGAATGTAGGATACTTGATAAGATTGTGAAATGATGGTGCATACACTTACTGTAAGGGCAAGCCACATATTAAAAATTTAAGACGGGCAGGTAGGAAATTATTTATGCAGACCTTGCTGTGCCCGCCACCCATACAATGCCTAGAATGATGGATCAGAGAGATGAAAGAGTTTGTGAGGTGGATTGATAGTTAGTGTTGTGCTGTGTGCGATGCCAAAAACGCCGAATATGTGACGGCGCTGTGATTATAGTTTCAAACTGCTAAAAAAAGGAGAATATGTGACGCTCCTTTAGGCCCAGTTTAAAAAAACGCGGTATGAAAAGTAGCCACTTCATCAGATGATCAACTTCAGTTTGGACACACCGTGTATAATCGAACCAAGCGCAGAAACACGTCACATATTCGGCGTTTGTTGTGCGAGCCATCGCACACAGCCACAACACTACCACTATCAATCCACCCTCACAAACTCTTTCATCTCTCTGACGATGCGCATCATTCATTAGGCATTGTATGGGTGGACAGCGCACACAGCCAAAGAGTCTGCATAAATAATTTCGCTACCCTGCCCGTCTTAAATTTTTAATATGTGGCTTGCCCTTACAGTAAGTGATATGCACCATCATTTCACAATCTTGAGTACCAAGTATACCCTACATTCAATCTTCGATTCTCGTTCATCTTTGTTCCGCTTCTGTTAGCCTGTGCCTATGGACGGAACGGCCATCTGTAGACGTCCAGTCAAGGACAAGGCCCGCTCTCGTCTCTGAGTCCAAGGAATGAAAGGCCTCGGTCCTCATGCAGCCTGGACTGCCTTTCCAGTGATCCAAGCGAGCACAACAAACGCCGAATATGTGACGTGTTGCTGCGCTTGGTTCGATTATACACGGTTTGTCCAAACTGAAGTTGATCATCTGATGAAGTGGCTACTTTTAATACCGCGTATTTTCAAACTGGGCCTAAAGGAGCGTCACATATTCTCCTTTTTTTTGCAGCCACCTGCAAAATTTTCCTTAATATTCTTGCCAACGACAACAACCAGGCAAATCCGACCGCCGGAAGCGAAAACAACGGCCACGTTCGCCTACTGTATGTGCAAATGCTTCTGTTTGCACATACCATTTTTTGGCTCCATGAATTTTAGCTTAGGTAGGTACTAGTAGGTAACGGCAAAATCTAGGTAGGTAGGTTAGGTACAGGTACCTCGAATTTCGCGCTAGGTAGGTTAGGTTAGGTTACCTAGGCCGAAAAAAGGCTAGGTAACCTACTAGGTAGGTAACCTAGCTAGGTAGGTTGCCATCACTACTGCATGCAAATTCTATTGTAACTTGTCTGCGCCCATACT
>JASAMY010001160.1:32500-58634 GCA_030248085.1 Paralinhomoeus sp. GSCO2_6 | reverse complement strand
TGCGTGCGTGCGTGCGTGCGTGCGGGCGTGCGTGCGTGCGTGCGTGCGTGCGTGCGTGCGTGCGTGCGTGCGTGCGTGCGTGCGTGCGTGCGTGCGTGCGTGCGTGCGTGCGTGCGTAACACGATCCGGAAGTGGCCCACCCAAGAACGTGCAGGGTGGTACTGGTGTGATGTCCATCATTTTCTCTGTTGTACTGCACCCGGTACTAGACACTGAATAGTTGAGTGCAAGGCGCCACTGGGTGGCCCGGTCAAGTCAGTGGCATAGCTCAGGCGAGTAAGGCCTGCAGTTTGTCCTTGCAGTGACATGGCAGCCGATCAAGAAGTACTTATTGTTTCATTTTCTCATTTGGTCAGTTCTCATTTTTCATCCCCTTCCATGTCGCCTTCTCAAGCGTAACCCGTTGCCCTACGGTAGCGTCGCTGGTGGCTGGGCATACCTATGTGCCGTTGCCCTTGGTTTGGATTCCCTTGAGTGACGACTGACGATACCAGCTTCCCCGCCCTGGTTTGTACTTCCGTTGACCAGTCTTCCCATATGTACTTCCGATGCCATCGCTAGACATGTTCGCTATTTATTACATGTCTGATATTAACAGGGGAGCGGCAGGTGCCCCACGTCGATATCAAATGGAGGTTGTGTGTGTGTGTGGGACAAGTTTTGCAGTGGCCAGTTTGCAAGCCAGCGGGGTGCGCACTTTTACGGAAGCGCCGAAGAGTCTCGAATACACTTATTACATATGTACAGTCCGCACACACTGAACGCACACATGTCGCACAAATCAACGACGCGCAGCAACGAAGCAGGCAACCAACGACCATCATCGTTTGCGTTGAAGATACGGTGTAAAATGTACGTTGAGTGTGCTTCTGAGTTATGAGTGCGGCCGCTCGAATTCTAGCATCCTATGCAGATACGTACCTATACATAGGGTGTTTTTTTTTTTAAATTATCACATTTCTTTTTTGAATAACTTTTGTTTCCTTTGTCGGATTCTCACGCGCGCACACACAGGGAATGGTCAAGAGCCACTAGAAGACCATGATGAAGATGGCAGCGAGTGACTGCCCAAAGCCTTCGGTGTGAACACCCCTGCACACAAGCTCACACACAGCACCCACACAGAGATGCTTCTCACTGACACACACTGTGGCATATGTAGCGGCACACTGCTTGCGCTTCTAACTAGGGGCGAGCCGCGAAGCGGCGAGCCCAAAGGAGGCGAGGCGCGCAGCGCCGAGCCCGCTAGCGTCGCGAGCCGCGAAGCGGCGAGCGACCTAGCGCGTGAGCGCGCGCCGAAGGCGTGCGTGCGTGCGAGCGCGCTATCCAGTACTGTACGCCAAATTTCAAACGCCAAACTTTGCTTTTGATTGGCGCGGGTTCGTCTAATCGGCGTACAGTATTCACTACTGCTCGCTCGACTAAAACCTCTCCACCCGCCCTCACCCCATTCCATTCCTCTTTCCATCCCCACAGCCCGCGGCCGCGCCGCTCCCTTCACTCCAACGCGGGCGCTAAAAACGAGACATTTGATTCGGAGCGCCATAACTCTTGGAATCCTCAACCGAATTCGACGATTCTTTTTTCAGACAAAATCCTAAAGTCTTGAGTATAAGTGTTCCAAATTTTATAACAATCCGACAAAGGAAACAAAAGTTATTCAAAAAAGAAATGTGATAATTTTAAAAAAACACCCTTTACATCCCCACTTCTGTGACCTTGGGTCTGCATGCACCCCCCCCCCCCCAACCAAATCCAACCGGAGGAGGGCGCGTCAATTAGTCGCATTAAACACGCAAAACCGCAGATTTTGCAAAAGCATTTAGTGCATGAACATGATACCTAGTAGCCAAGATAACAAATCGCTGAATCCACGAGTTTTTTTTTCTGAACGGTGCACAAGGTTGCGTCTCGCTACAAAAGAACTGACCAAAACAACTGATTTCTTCATCATGCGGATTCCGTTCATTCCAGCTGCGTTGGCATCGTCTACTCCACGAATGAACCGTCGTCCTGCTCGCTACTGAACATGCTGCTATCGTGTCGCCAAAGAGGCGGCTTCAGCACGGACTGGAAGAGACGTACGTAAAACTATTTTTTCCTGCTTTCTGAAAACTGCAAGTTTAAAAACTATTTTGAGCGATTTTAGCGGTCGACAGCACGAACATCTACACGCTGGCAAAGCACCTGAACTGCGGCGAAGGATCTGACTTTCATCAGGGGGCCGCTGTAGACCAAGAGGCCATAAACGCGTCCAAATTCAAGGATTATCGTAAAATCGCAGAAGCAATTTTTGAATTAATTACCGGAAAAACTACATAGTGATGATAAGCGAGAAGTGATGATAAGTACCTAGTGCAGTGTGCAGAATTTGTCAAAGTCAAGTTGCGCTTGTGAGAAGCCACCGTAATGAGCCAAGTGTCATGACAAAATGCAATCCTTTCGTTCGCCAGTGGCTTTGCAAAATTGAGACTGGCACATTTGGACTTTTCCTAAACCTTTTGCTCAACACGCGGCCCCCGGTGACAACCAGCGTCGGCCTACACGAAGATCTGTGAGTTTCTGTGTTCGTTCGTTTGTGCATTTGAATGCTGGTTGTACCGTAAATTCTCTAATACAGTCCCCCTCGAATAGTGCCCCCCTCTTCAAGAGAACCTCCCATGCAACCAAGTGTTGAAACAATAGCACCCCCTCCCCTCTCCAATAGTGCCGCCAGTGGTAGGTTTGTTAGGCTATGTGCCTTGGGCAAAAATAAAGTAGTGTTACGAAGTTTGGGACTTGGAGGGGGGGGGGGGGGTGGGGTGGGGTGACGAGGACCGCTGGCCTCTGAGAGCCCCGGCCCCGGGGGCCCCCCCGCCGGGGGGGGGGGGGGGGGGGGGGGCCTCCCTGTAAAGTCCCTACCCCTTCCCCGCCCCCATTCCCCCTTCGTCGTTATTATCCCCTTTTGTATTTATGGCGCAAGTCGAACCAGTGTTGTACAGTAACTGGTGAATTGCGTCAGCCGTCTGTGTGACGATGGTTTTCTGTGGCGCGTATTAGTATTTGGGCGCGCCTGTGCAGTGACCGGTACGTCTGTCGGTCACTCTGTGCGTTTCTCGGCTTTAGAGCGCGTCCCCTTTTGAGAGTTGGGCCGCGCGAGTGCAGAGTGGTGCGTGTGAAGCAGGCGCGTGCGACTGTTGTGCCTTCGGGCTTCGGCGCGTCCTGGCTTTGGAGAAAAAGGGAGGAAAGGAGAGAGGTGTCCGTCCACTACACAGTAGCGCGGCGCGACACGAGCGTGGGTTAGAAGCCGAGGGTCGAACTCAGGGAGAGAGCAGAGAGGGGGGCGAGCGCGCGGGAATCGAGGGCCACGAGGGCGGGCGATTTTGGGGAATTTTGGGGAGAGGGAGAGCGAGTAGCCGCCGCCGCTCTCGGCCGAGGTTGAAGGGGCGCGAGGTCGGGCAGGTTTGGGAAGAGCTGTGTGCCTCCCACCGGCCGCCAGCTTCCGAGCTGATACCTCACCCCGTTGCCTCCTCCGCCGTCAGCAGCTGCGCGGTCAAGACCAGCAGCCCCAGCTGTCGCCAGCCGTCGTCGCCGCTCGTCAGTCGCCTGCAGCCTTCCTGCCCCCTTGTGCTTTGCAGTGGTGCCGCGACCGACCTTCGCACCCACGTCAAGTCCAAGGCGGACGCCGAGCCCAGAGCGTCGCTTGGAGCGTCGAGAAGCGCGCACGGAGTGCGGAATTGGGGAGGGAGAGGGCCTGGCATTCGGCTTCCGGTGCCCGCCTTCGGAACTTCCTTCGCCGCCTCCTGCGTCGAGAAGCCTTCTCGCGGAGCAGCTCGCTGTGTCGACAGGAGAAGAGTCGTCAGCGCAGCTGAAGATGTCGCAGTCAGCGGAGAAGTGCTGGGCTTGCGACGGAGCAGTGTCGAACCTGGACAAGAAGTGCGATGGAGCCGACTGCAGCAGGATGCTGTGTGCCGACTGCCTGTCGAGTGAGGCGGCGCCTACGTCTGGGACGTGCCCGCAGTGCCTGCAGAACGGCAGCACGCTCTCGACAGTGCTCGACGCCGAGGAGGACGACAAGGTCACGCAGAGGAGCGTGGCGCGGCAGCTTCGGGTCATTACGGAGCTCCTGCAGGGACACACGGCCGAGCTTCAGGCTCTAAAGGCCGAGCAGGCTCGACATAGGGTCAGCCTCTCCGCCGGCGTGTCGCTTCTGCAGCAGCTACCCGTCGTCTCGACGCCGTCGTCAAGCGCTTCAACGCCGACCTTCCCGTCAGTGGATGGCGTCGTGCAAGCCAGTCAGCAGCAAGGGCAAGCGGCGTCGACTTCTGTGTCTACGGTGGCGACCGCGAGTGGAGGAGAGAGAGCGACCGTCGCGTCTGCGAGGAGCGACGCCGGCGAGAGCGGTAGAGTGAGCGTGTCTGCTGGGCCGTTGAGTCTTCCGGCCGCGGGACTGGCGCTGGGCGCCGCCGCTAGCGACACCGCTTCACTGGCAGCTCTGGGAGCGCCGCCGCCAGTCGACTCGACAGAGAGAGCGACCGCGACGCTGGACAAGACCGGCGGTCAAGGTCAGACGAACGGAGTGGCGTTGTCGAGCGCGCCGATGGGCATTCCGGCCGCTGCGGGTCTGGCGCCGGGCGCCGCCGCATTTCACGCCTCCGTTGCGTCGGTGAGAGAGGCGCCGAGGAAGGAAGAGAGAGCGCCGTCGACAACAATGGGCGCTGGCGTCGGCGGAGATCAAAGAGGCGGCGTCGACAACGGAGAGGCCGGCAGAGGGGGCGCGCTACTGAGCACGAATCCGTTTGTGCCAGCCAGCGCGAGGGCCGTGGGCGTCTGGGACGCGCCACCGCCGGCGATGCTGCCAGTGTGCAGTACCCCCGCATGCGGCGACGGACACCGAGGTCCGTTCGACGACCGGCAGAGTGAGGCGGCGAACGCCGCAGTCGACACGTCTACTTCGGCGAATTCGGGCGGCTACCGATTCGTCATGCCGACCAGCGAGAGTGAGGAGTTGCGTCGACAGCACAGCGAGGAGTTGCGTCGACAGCAGCAGAGAGCGGCCTCCCAGGAGAACCCATTCGGAGATGGGCAGCACAGGCCCGTGACACCGTTCACGGTCTACCAGGACCCGCCGCCTGTGGCTGAGAGAAGAAGGGGGAGAGTGCCGCAGCCGAACTTCGAGAACGCTGCCGACAGAGCGCAGTGCGCTAGCAGCGACGACGACATGTCGGCCGAGGAGGCGAGGCCCTACAGGAAGGACCTGATCGAGAAGTTTGGACGCTTCTCTGGCACGCCTGCCGACAAGATGACGGTGGACGCTCTGTTGTTCCGGTTCGAGCAACAAGTCAAGGGCGCTGACGAGCCGCGCTCGAGATGGGGTTTTTACCTCATGACTTGGCTCTCTGGACCTGCGGAACTCGCGCTCATCAAGTACCAGCGGCAGACCGGCCGGGAGTCGCTGTCGTACGATGAGATCGCAGGGAAGCTACAGGAGCTGTACGGAGCGAACCGCCACGAGCTCTACTACTGGCACCAGTTGCAGGCGCTCACCTGGAGAGCGCAGACTGTCGACGAACTGGTGGCCGAGATCCGGGATCTCGTGACGAAGGCCTACCCTGACCACTCGACGCAGCAGTGGCAGGCAGAAGTGAAGAAGGTGCTGATGCGCTTGGTGCCGGAAGAGTACACGCTGCAGTTGCTCTCCATGCACGCACAGCCGTTGGACGACATCGTCACGTGGTTGCGTCGCGCCGGCGAGATGGCCGAGGCCCGTGTGAAGAGGGCGCAGCTACTCGAGGAGCAGCTGGCGACGAGGGCGTCTGGCCAAGGGCCAGTGAGACAGCCGAAGTCTCAGAAGCGCAACCAGCGTGGACAGTACGCGACGGGACAAGAGTCGCAGTCCTTCGGCGGGCGCAGGCAGCAGGCGTCTCTACAGGAAGAGCCGCCAGGACCGAGGAGCTTCACTGCCGACTTTCGCCAGTCCAAGGAGGCGGATGGACCGCCGGCGTTTCCGCAGAAGCGCTTTGGACCGGTGAAGTGCTACAACTGCCACGGCCAAGGCCACATGGCACGCGACTGCCCGAGCAGCGCCACCCAACCCTTTGGGCGCGGGCGCGGCGGCAGCCAGCGAGGTGGCGGAGGCAGTTGGAGAGGCGGAGGCGCGAACGCGCACATGGTCGAGACCCACCCGTCGGCGCCGATGAAGAACGAGACGGAGTCTCGAATTGGGGAGGGAGAGGCGACTGCCGGACAGCAGTACACGCCTACCCCCAGCGCCGAGTCCAGGTCGGTCCAGCAGGAGGAGAAGAGCTGGGACAGGGCCTTGGACGTGCTCGAGAGCAACGGGGTGGAGATCAACGAGCTGGCCGGGAATAAGTCCAGCGTGGAGAAGGGAGACGGCGACACTGGCCAAGGACCAACACCAGTTGTGCTCGCCCAGATCGACGGTCAGCAGCACGTGCGTCTTCTGGCTGACACCGGTGCAGGTCCTTCGTTGCTGATCGACAAGCGCAACGTGGAGCGCCTGATGAGTCATTTGAGAGTCGACGACTTTCTGGCTCAAGTGACGAGAACTAGCGCACAGCTACGTTCGAGTTCAGGCGACAAGGTCAGGATCTTGGGCACGGTGAAGGTCGACGTGACGGTTGACGGAGTCACCAAGAAGCTGCCGTTGACAATCACTGGGGGCATGCACAAGTCGCCTCTGTACGAAGGCATCATGGGCTCTGCTGCCCTGGAAGCCTTTGGATTTGGATTGGTATTGCCGACAAGTGGCAGGTGCCTGCTGAGCGGATCTCAGCACGCCATGCAGGGCTAGGCCGACAGCGAGCAGAAGCTGATGGCGCAGAGCAGTCCGACCCGTCCGGGGCCGAGCGTGGGCTCTCTGCGAGGAATCGTCCTGAGTGGGCTCCAGGACTTCTGCGACGAGGAAGGCCTGGGGCAGGGCACGTCAGCAGTCTGCACAACTAGCAGCCAGTGCAGCAATGTGACAAGAGAGAGAGAGGCACTGCTCGCAGGCAAGGAGCCTGGTGAGTCGGCCGGTGCCAGTGGAGGTACAGAACATAAGACTCAGCCGTCGCGCCGAGCAGTTTCCCAAAGCCGGGCCGTGTCCGAAGTGAGTGGCGTGCAGCTCCTGATGGACAAGCAGCCAGACTTACTGCAGCTGCAGGACGTCACTCTGTGCCACTGGAACAGGAAGATTGTCAAGGCAAAGGTGTCATCAGTCTTCATGTGTCAGCTGAAGGGCAGGCTGGGCGACGAGCGCCTAGCGCAAGAGTCGACCGACGTCCGTCTGCTGTTCAGACCGACGGCGTTGTCACAGGAGAGATGGCATCTCGAGGAAGGCCTAGTGTCGGTGAAGGAAGATGGCACGTTCATCCTCCGGCGCGAGCCTGAGTACGAGGGCACCTCAGCGATCGAGCCAGTCTTGGGCACCATTGAGGTGGTGGAGCCCCTTTCCTGGGAGCGGCTGCAGCAGGAGGCCCAGTCATTGGCGCCGCGAGAACTGCGAGCCGAAGTCGACAAGCGCGTGGGCGAGCTCGAGGTGAACGGCATCGACTGCCGCGCCGGCACTGCGCTGACACCAGAAAGGAAGAGAAAGCTGCAGGAGATGCTCAGAGTGGGAGCGCAGCTGACTTCGCAGCAGAGAGAGCAGTTCTTTGAGGTGGTTTTCCACAACCACTTGGCTCTGGCTGTCGAAGATGACGAACTCGGCGAATACGACGCCGATGAAGCGGAGATTGACACGCAGGGGGCAGCGCCGATTGCTTTGCCCTTGCGCCGCTTCAAGTATCGCGAGAGGATGGAGATCGACAAGGCCATCGAGAAGCTGAAGAAGCTGGGCGTTATCAGGGAGTCGCATAGCGAGTGGGCGTCCGCTGTGGTGCCGGTCGCTAAGCCTGACGGTAGCATTCGAGTCACCCTTGACTATCGAAAGCTGAATACCGTGGTGCGTTCCAATAACCACCCCCTGCCGAGGCTCGACGACCTCCTGGAGAGGTGCGGGCGATCCTTCGATGGCAAGAACTCCAAGCCCTGCAAGTTCTTCTCGTCTATGGACCTGAAGATGGGCTACTTTCAAGTGAAGCTGAAAGAGGAGGACGCACCGAAGACGGCGTTTCGGACTCACAGTGGGCTGTATGAGTGCCGACGGCTGCTGATGGGGCTGAAGACCAGCGGTGCGATATTCCAACGCATCATGAATAAGGTCTTCAGAGGTCTGCTGGACAACCCCAGGCAGAATGTCTTCGCATACATTGACGACCTATGCGCGACTTCGGTGACGTTCGAGGAGCACTTGGCCGTGCTCGACGAGATTCTGCGACGTCTAGCTGAGGCCAATCTCAAGATCAAGCTGGACAAGTGCGAGTTCTTCATGTCGTCGATGAAGTTCTTGGGGCACATCGTGTCGTCGGATGGCGTGGCGCCGAATCCACAGCTGCTGCAAGGGGTCCAGGACTACCCCGAGCCTCAGAGTGCCAAGGAGGCGAGATCGTTCTACGGTCTGTGTTCGTTCTTCCGCAAGTTCGTGGAGAACTTTGCCTGGACGGCCGCACCTATCACTAAGGTGATGAGTGTGCACAGTACGTTCAGTTGGGAGGAACCACAGAAGGCAGCTTTCTGCAAGCTGAAGGCAGCGCTGTTGAAACCGCCAGTCCTGGCCTACCCGAGATACGGTCAGCCTTGGTACATCGTCGTCGACGGAAGCAAGCTCGGCATCGGAGCGGTACTGGCACAGAAGACCGAGAAGGGCGTGTTGCAGCCAGTCGGCTATGCCAGCCGCGGGCTCAACAAGCACGAGGGCAACTACGTGATCTCGGAGATCGAGGCCCTCGCCGTCGTCTACTCTCTGAAGGTCTTCAGGGTATATGTGCAGGGACAGCAGGTCTTCATCATGACGGACCACAACGCGCTGACCTACCTCATGCACATGAAGAACCCCTCAGGAAGGCTGCACCGTTGGGCGGTGGAGATCGCCGACTACCAGCCGACCTTCATCTACAAGAAGGGGTGCCAGAACCAGGCTGCAGATGCGCTGAGCCGCTGTTTCAAGGATTTTGCGGACGTGCCCAACATCGGTGACGAGCCGATCAAGGATGGCTCTTTGTTGGACGTCCAATCGGCATCAGTTTCGTACATGCAGCTGTGCGGAGAAGCGCGCAAGAGACGCAAAGGGCTGTCGGACGAGGCCGCCGAGGCGCGTAAGTCTCAGGAGGAGGACCCTGAGCTGGCCCAGGTGTTTGCCGACCTCGAGAGTGGGGACCTCCGACGAGCCAGCCACTGGACGAACTTCCAAGTGGTGGACGGCATGCTGCAGTACGAGACGAAGAGTGGCTTCAAGAAAGTGGTGCCGACTCTACTGCGACGAGTCGTCATGAAAGAGGCGCACTCGACACCAGTGGGTGGTCACTTCAGCGGTCGTCGCACTGCTGAGAGGATCAAGCAGGAGTATTGGTGGCCCAACTTGGTGTCCGAGGTGGTCACATTCGTCGACGAATGCGTGACCTGCGCCATGAGGAGCGGACAGTCCAGGCGTGCCAAGGTGCCCATGTCGCCGATTGAGCCGCCAGACCAACCGTGGCAGATGGTTGGCATGGACGTCCTCAAGCTGGACCGGACCGAGCGAGGAAACCTCAAGGTGCTGGTTCTGCAGGACTACCTGTCGAAATTCGTCGTGGCGTACCCGATGCCCGACGAGGAGACCAGCACGATCGTGCACCAGCTGGTGGCCTACTTCATCCCCAGCTTTGGTCTGCCGGAGGTCTGGTTGTCCGACAGGGGAACGCAGTTCACGTCCAAGGTGTTTGCACAGCTGCTGCAGACGATGGACGTGAAGCAGAAGCTGACCACTGCGTACCACCCCCAGACCGACGGGCTGGTCGAGAGGACGAACAGGACGCTGCAGAGCATGTTGGCCAAGGTGTGCCATGAGCAGAACTGCGAGTGGGACGAGGTGTTGGGCTTGGCAGTGTTTGCCTACAACAGCCAGCCACACAGCTCCACGCAGCTGGCACCGTTCCAAGTGCTGATGGGCAGGGAGCCGAAGATGCCCTCCTCGCACGTTCTCTCCAGAGTCCCCAGCAAGTATGCATCGGCGATGGAGTCTTTCAGCGATCGCCTACTGCACACCCTGTCCAGGTTGTGGCGGCTGGCGAAGGAGCGCATTGGCGAGGCGCAATGCTCGCAGAAAGACGCCTACGACAAGGACGCCGATGAGACGCCAAAGTTCAAGAAGAACGACAGGGTCTGGTTGCACCACCCGGAGGAGGATCGGAAGTTGGGACTTCCATTCCGGGGACCCTACAGGATCATCAGCATCGCTGAGAGTGGAGAGACGATTCTCCAGTCGTTCGATGACGACGCGGAGCCGATCAAGGTGACGGTGACGCGGCTGAGAAGGTGCAAGCCTTCGGTGCCGAACGTCATCTCGCCGAGGATTCGGAGAAAGAAGCGCGGCCGACGGAAGCGGGCTGACGTCGCAGCGGTGGACCGGAGCGACGCGCCGCTTGGCTGCGAGTCGACAGCCGAGTTCGAGGGACTCGAGGAGCTGTTTCGACAGGACGCGCCCACATTGCCTGTGCAGTCTCGCGACCACGAGATCGGGCTGGCCGTTTACTGCGTTGAAGTGCGCAGTGGCGACGCCAGTGGCTCGAAGTGTGCGCAGGGCAGTGATGGCGAGCGCGAGAAGATCAGCCGGACGAAGAAGAGTCGCAGTCGCCAGGGCGGCTACGGCATGGACAAGGAGGTCGCTGTCAGGGTCGAGAAGACCGCGGAGACGAAGACGGTGTCGACGAAGGCTATGAGCAAGACTCCGTTGCCTAGCTGTAGGGGCGGCGTCAAATCCAGCCAAGCGAGCAGCAGACAGGAACCCTCTCGCTTGCGAGACGAGCACAATACCATCGACGGTGGCGTGTCTCGAGCCAAGGCAGTGCCGAAGCTGGATAGATCTGCTCAGTCCATCTCGCCCGTCAAGAGGATTGACAGCTGGCCGTCGAACCACCAGAGCGAGATGCTGTGTGCCAAGCAGACTTCTTGGCTCGACAGCAAGCTGAACCAGAATCTCGCTGGGAGAAAGAGCACTCGGAAGAGACTTTCGAAGGCTCAAGCGCACTCCAGATGGAAGGCGAACGCCTGTCTGGTCGGTCTGAAGAACGCTGAGGTGCGTTGTCAGTCCGAAGAGCAACAGCTCGCCGAGCAGGCATCTGTTGGAGCGCGACTGTCTGTGATAGACAGAGAGCCGAGCAGTTCGTTGGCGATCACCGAGACGGTGGAACTGTCGGATACGGTAAGCAGTTCGCTGCTGCCTGATGCCGACTATGGTGACGAGGAGTCCAACACTGCGAGGATCCAGAGCCATGGCATGCAAGTGCTGAAGATCACCGGCGAAGCCGCCGACCTTGGCCAGGGCAATCGCCCGGTCGGAGAGGCCCACTTCGCTGTCGAAGTGCAGGAGACGTGCTTCTGCGATCAGATGCTTGTCCCTGAGCTTGGTCACTTGCTCAAGACGCCCGATGTGCAGGGTGAGCAAGGCCGGTTGCGCATGGACCAGTGGCAGTCTGTGACGCAGTGCGGACTCAAGACCAACAAGAACTGCAGGAAAATCAAGAGAGTCCGGGCGAAATCAGTGCTGGATGTGGTCGACCGGAAAGGCATCCCACTGGCGCTGTGCTTGTCGGTGAGCAACCTTGAGTTGGCTCCGGAGCATGGCGAGCAGAACCTGGTCCAGTTGGGGAGGACCGAGTACAAGGTCAGAAGGGAGATGGAGAAGGGCAGACGCGACAGCTAGGCCACAGCTACACTTGCTAAAGGCCTTGCAAGTGCATCGTTCCCAAGGCATTCCCCAGTCGTCTGCTGCTTCGTGGACGGAGTCCACAATTGGGGAGGGAGACTGTAAAGTCCCTACCCCTTCCCGCCCCCATTCCCCCTTCGTCTTTGTTATCCCCTTTTGTATTTATGGCGCAAGTCGAACCAGTGTTGTACAGTAGCTGGTGAATTGCGTCAGCCGTCTGTGTGACGATGGTTTTCTGTGGCGCGTTTTAGTATTTGGGCGCGCCTGTGCAGTGACCGGTACGTCTGTCGGTCACTCTGTGCGTTTCTCGGCTTTAGAGCGCGTCCCCTTTTGAGAGTTGGGCCGCGCGAGTGCAGAGTGGTGCGTGAGAAGCAGGCGCGTGCGACTGTTGTGCCTTCGGGCTTCGGCGCGTCCTGGCTTTGGAGAAAAAGGAGGAAAAGGAGAGAGGTGTCCGTCCACTACACAGTAGCGCGGCGCGACACGAGTGTGGGTTGGAAGCCGAAGGTCGAACACAGGGAGAGAGCAGAGAGGGGGGCGAGCGCGCGGGAATCGAGGGCCACGAGGGCGGGCGATTTTGGGGAATTTTGGGGAGAGGGAGAGCGAGTAGCCGCCGCCGCTCTCGGCCGAGGTTGAAGGGGCGCGAGGTCGGGCAGGTTTGGGAAGAGCTGTGTGCCTCCCACCGGCCGCCAGCTTCCGAGCTGATACCTCACCCCGTTGCCTCCTCCGCCGTCAGCAGCTGCGCGGTCAAGACCAGCAGCCCCAGCTGTCGCCAGCCGTCGTCGCCGCTCGTCAGCGCGCCCTGCCCCCGCCTTTGGGGCGAAGGGAAAACCACAAAGAGCTATAGGTGTGTCTGATATGGCTGCCCCCCTCGCCCCAGTCGGTCTTCCGCGACCAAAACGCGAATCGTCTAAACTACAACTGCACAACTTATGCAAATAATCAATATTAAATATGCAGATAACAGAACCACACAGACGGTTGTAGGCACTTTGATTTGGTGAATGCACAGCTACAGCGATAAAATAAGCGACGTTTCAGCGACTATTAATGGCAAGTCAACCATAAAACCAGAAAAAACAGTGACTCTATATTTTGGCTGCACACTTTGCTCTCCCAGCAAAAATGTTGTGTCCCTCTCCAATAGCTAGTACCTCGGGTAGAAGAGGATTGAAACAATAGTACGATGGGGGGTTTACGGAATTACGGCAAAATTTATGGCAATCTTCAGACCCATGGCCGCCCCTCAATGCAAATCCGAATGCGACGCCAGCAACGCTTGTCGCGGCTTTGCACTTTATCGAAACTGGACGCTGTCCATGTGGCAGTGCTCCCTGCGCTCCACCGCGGACAGCTGCACCAGCGGCAGCGAAAGTCACTCCTATTTGAAAGGTTGTGCGCATTTGTACGGTTCCAAAGCTTTTGGGTTTTCCGGTACGAAAAATTCGAAGTCTATACTGTCGTTTCAAGGAGTAGGTCTTTCTCCAGTACTGCCCCCTGCCAATAGAACGCCCAGGTAGTATAGAATGGTTGAAACAACAGTTTCCCGAGGTACCCTATGTGAGAGCGTTTACGCTAGTTGCAATGCACAACAGCAACTACTTTTCTACTTTCGGTTCACTAGCTCACTAGACCTAACTAGACCTCACCACAGTTCGCTAGAAAGTGGAAACCAGCGTGTGAACTGCTCGCAATTTAGACTAGCTCTTGCATTCTAGGCAACCACGTCTCCAGCGCTGGCTGGCTCGAACTGTGCGGGGTCAATTGCTCAGTTCTCTCGGAAGGATCGACTAAATTCGCCGACTTTTCCGGCTTGGGCAAACGCCAGTGCCTCCAGGCCGCCGATCTGAGGCGGGACCATTCTGCAGTAGTCCTAAACAGTCTAGGAGGCATCTGCCAAGTACGGGAAGAGGTCGACATGACTCGCTGCGTCCCGTGCATGAGCTGCTGCACCCATCTGAAGATGCGTGAGTTGCTCGACAGTACGCGAGCGCGCGCGCACGCACGCACGCACGCACGCACGCACGCACGCACGCACGCACGCACGCACGCACGCACGCACCGGCACGCACCTGCACGCACGCACCGGCACGCACCAGCACGCACGCACGCACCGGCACGCACGCACGCATGCTTTCACCGACACGCACGCATGCACGCACCGGCACGCATGCACGCACGCACGCACAAAAACGACTGCGCCCTTTTGAACAGCTTTAAAGGGAAAAGGGGGCAGGAAGAAGGCAGAGGCGTATTTAGCGAGGGCGGCGCGGCCGATGGCTTCGCGCTGCGCGGTGCACTGTACCAAAGGCGACGGGTGGACCTTCTTCTTGACCAAGAGTGCCGTGTATCGAGTCGAAGGCCAGGGCTTCGCGGACGCGTGCCACGCGCTCTGCGGGGCTGAGCCTCGCTGCGTCGGCTTCTCGCTGCTCGAGAACGGCGCCTGCCACTTGAGAGGGGTCTTGATCGAGTCCAACTGCAGGTCGACGTTCGAATTCCCCATTTACAACCGATCAGTGTTCACGCTGATGGAGTGGGACGAGACGAAGCCAGGTCTAATCGACACGCAAGCACGCACGCACGCACGCACGCACGCACGCACGCACGCACGCACGCACGCACGCACGCACGCACGCACGCACGTAAAAGCTTTCGCCTTTCAGAAGGCGGCATTAGCACGATGGGGCCTTCCAGACTTGATTACAACGTTTTCGAGCGCCGAGCAGGACCATACCTGTATACTGCCTGTTGTGGAAGTGAGGGCCGTCCCATTTGTGCGCTTCCGCAATCCCCCCCCCTTCAAATTTTGTTCTTTGTTTGCGTCATTTGCTCGGTTAAATGCAATTTTGCTTAATTTCTCGAGGCACCCACTGTTGAGTGGGAGTGAAGACTTGGGAGTTGAGTGGGTGTTTCTGCAGTTGAACACGCGTCACTCAGCGTAGACCCGTCAGTGTCATGAACCTGGATCGATTCCCCTTTCCAAATATACCTGTAACCGGGTCTGGAAGAGTGGGGGGGGGCAAACAGCCGAAAAATCCCTTGGGAAAATTCTGGGGGGTGGGGGGTTTGGGTTGGGGGTGGTTGAAACAATTCTAGGGGTCGGTCCCCAACCCCCCAGTTACAGTTCCAAGAACCGGCTGTTGCCCTCCAAGAGCGGAATACACGTATGGCCAGCGGGGCGTTTGGTCGACGTCGACGAGCTGCCGCTCTCGCGGGTCGGCTGTCGGTCGACGGAGGACCCTACCGCCTGGGCGACACCGTTCGAAGTGAATCCTCGCGACGCGGCCGACTGCGCGGCCGCCTGCTGGCCCGACGAGCAGTGCCGCGCGTTCGCCCACTCGAACGCGACCGGCGCCTGCCACTTCTACTCGGCGTTCGACTTGCAGAAGGGCAGCTTCCGCGAGGACGGCGACTTCACGAGCTTCGTGAGACAGCTCGACTGAGAACGAGAAGCCACTACAAGCGATATATATGTAGCTCGAATCCCCAGTCAGTTGCGCGGAAAAAGTGTCCAAAGTCGTAACTGTGGTTGCGTACGCGAAGCGCAACCAACCTACAGTGAATGCGGGAGGTGTCATCGCACGTGTACCGGGCTTACTACCAAGGGGATTGTCAAGCTTTAGGGGTTACGATTTCGGATGGCCTCTGAGAGGGGCGCTTCTCAGAGGGGGCGCTGATCGTGAAAGGGCGGTTATCATACGTCTTACGGTATACCCACGCAAGCGATTCGCAAGTGTTCGCCTGTCCTGTTTGTTTAAATTGGGCAGTACCGTACCATACGACGTTCGAGGATTGTTTTTCTATTCTCGGATCGTCATGGAACTTACCGGACCGTCGGAATATCAAGCGACAGTGTCTGCCCAAATAGTCAGCAGTCTGGTTTGCACAACGTGCCTGTATGTGTACCGTTCAACGTTAGTACCTACTTTCACCGCAACGTGGCAGGAGAGTGAACGTGGCGACATGGCGGAGTTCCTGACACCTCCCTCGGACGCGGCCGAGATCGATTTGAGCGGCGAGATGTCTGCTTTGGCTACAGAAAGCGCGCCCCAACCCCAGAAGGGCCCACTGCAACTGTTGAACGCTCCACAAGTGACTGTCGTGCGCGAGTGGGTCTCGCGGAGGCGGGAACGGCTCAAGTCCTGGCGCGACTTTCTGAACGTGAACCGGTTCAAGAGACCCCGGAGTATGGGCGAGCTGAGCGGCAGGCTGACGGCGAATCTCGAGAATTTTCTCTCCAACTACCTTTGCGTCTTCGTCGTCCTGTTCGTCTACTGCGTGTGAGCGACTTTCTTGTAAGGAAGCATCACGTATCACGCCTAAGCCTAAGCTCTGCCCACGGCTCGGTGGGGGGGGGGGGCCGCACGGGTGCAAATTTATGAGACGGGTAGATCGGGAAATCCTTAATAGAGCAGTAATCAAGCTTTTACGTGAAAGCGAAAAAACAGCGTTGCAACCTTTTCACCGTCTTTTACAAGAAAGATTGTCCTGAGGAAGACATGGGATTGTGTTGTGTTCCCGAAAGTCTTCCTGGGATAAGGTCCGCCAGGAGGGGGGGGGGGAGCAGGTATGTGCATACCATAGGTGCCCGCTGGGGGGTATAGGGGGGGGGGTATACCCCTCCCCTGGAAGACCCTATCCCGAAAGACTCGGGATTACCCCTCCCCTGGCTTTCATTTTCTGGAGCTTCAAGCCAATTTGTCTTGTAAAAATGGCAAAAAGTGTGCCTGCGGCGCTGTCTTTTGGTACTTTGCAGCTCAAAGGTACATAGAAATGGCGTTTAGATCACGTTTTGGGTCCATTTTAAGGCGAATAAGTACCATTTTTTGTCAAATTCCGACATATAAAACTGCATCCCGAAAATCCCGAATTACCCACCCCCTGCCTTCGAAAAATTTGGTGATTTACCCCTCCCCTGGCCCAATTTCCGTGGGCACCTATGGTGCATACCCCATATCCCCAGAATGTCAATTGCTATTATTCCTATTCCTATTAGCACCCCTCCTTACACTTTCTCAATACTGCTGAAATTGTAACATTTTAAGCGTGATTTGTCCTAATTTCTGATTTTTCCTAATTCTCATTATTCTCATTATCTTTAGCAGTTAATCTATTCAATTGCGGACCCGGAAATTGTTTTCTGGAGAGGGGGGGGGGGGAAGAGAGGGATTTCGCAAAATGGAGGACCCTAATGTTGCGCCATTTCGGCGGGGTTTGGAATTAGAATGAATATGGTAGCTATGTAAATAATAATATGTACTCCTACCTAACATTAGGATACTGGGAGTATTTATTTTCAGTTAATAAATGAGCGTTTCGCCTCTATGCCTGACGCTCAGACTGGCGAGGCTCTTCAGAGGCAACCAGCCTTTAAGATTTAGGTTGTAATTGACAAAATGGTGGGTTATTTCCACATTACTAGGGAAGCGGATTAAATATTTATTTTATGTACCTGGTCTTGTGATTTTCATTGTTTTCCAACTCCGAATAGCAAATTTTAGAAAGAGTATTGTAAAACATACCATAGGTTCTTTTGATAATTCGGTTCCTATTCGGATAATCCTTATTCGATAAACCTATTCGGTCTATTCTTGACGATTAAGAAGTTGAAACAGGCGCCGCCGACGAATGTTTTGCTATTTTCGACCATGTACAAGCAATTCTATGCTGAAAAGTAGGTCCGCTAAGCACCATAGGTGGGCTCAGGGGGTGTAGAGGGTGGGTTCATCCCCCCCCCCACTGGCTGTAGCCGTTCCGCTTTTTTGCGGGTGCGATCCCCCCCCCCCCCCCCACTGGCCATCGCCAACCCAGACTCGTTGCGGGAAACCCTCTCTCAATATTGAAAAGATTGGGTACACATGCGTGTTCGTGTGTCCTGTTCAGTGTAGTGTGTGCCAAAAACGCCTAAAAGTGCTATTCAGGCTTGACCCATTTTGGACCAAAAAACATCCATTGCGAAATTCTTCATTTCGACGCTTCCCCCCCCCCCCACACATTTCTCATCCAGTGACCTTTTCCGGGTTGGTTCTAGACCGCCTCCTCGAAACCCCAGACCCCCTGGCTTTTGACCCAATCTACATCTATGCCGCTAAGCACCACCGCCTTGCCCCCCCCCGCTAGATTTCCGATTTTGGGAGCGGGGGATCCATTTCCCTCCTTCTGGATCCGCCATTGCATTTATTAGTCGAACGTGGACCCAGGTTCGCTGTTTCAGTCTGACTTCACCGTTTCTGCTGTTGTCGTTGGCCGCAGTGGGCGGTCTGATGTACGTGGTCAGGCTCAAGAGGGCTCAGAGTGGCAGCGGCAAAGTGCAGCTCATGAAAGGCGTGGAGTTGACAACGGTGCAGCAATACGTTTTCGTGGCAATTGTCGCCTTTCCGCTGCTCTATCTCAGCGGGGCCACGGGCACCATCTTCTGGGTGGTCGGTGAGCGGATTCCTTTGATTTTTTTTGCGGATTTTCCAGCAATTTTTTTATTAGCATGCACAGAAATTGGGAAAGGGGTGGGGGTGCATTACTGTAACGGGTTTAGTCAGACCGATTGTGGGGGGGGGGGGGGGCACAGACCCATGAAGTGGGAGCGGAATTGTGCACCAAAATAGCGTTGAAATGTGGTTCTTAGAAGAAGAAATAGGGTTTTCTAAAAACAATGAAAAAGGACCCATTTGCCGGATTGAGAAAAAGCGGGTTGGAAAACCTATAGGCATTTTAAAGAGATTAACTTCAGACTGCCCCCCTGGGCATTAATACATGGAAGGGGTAAATGCACATTTTTACTCCATTGATTCTTTTCTCAATAAAAACTCATGAAATGTTGTTCACGCACGCACGCAATTGCTCTAACCCACGTTAAAACATTTCTCATTGCAATTCGAGGTGCATCCCTCTTTGTAATCGCGCTGCACGCGACATTTTACTCGGCGCCCAGCCAAGATCAGCTGCCGTTTGTGGACAACACCATTGACAGCATTTGAACTGATTTTCTCCATTTTCTCGGGCATAACATAACAACTCTGCTTACAACGATGCAACGGTGACGGATGAATTGAATGGTAACCGAAAGTGAATGCAGCGAATGCGGGAAGGTGCGACTATTGAATTGAACTCGATCAGTTGGACGCTGTGATGACGCGCTTGCATCCGTTATTGTTTCCGTGTATGCATTTTAGCGGTTCTGTATCGCATGCTGCTTTTGGTGTGCTCCTACTGGGTGTACTGCTAAACCGTGTGAATCATACCTGTAACCAGGTCTGACAAAGTGGGTGGGGGGGGGGACTAAATGGCCGAATTCTGGTGGGTCCCTGAAGCAAATAAAGGGTGTTTTTTTTAAACTGCACAATTTATTTTTTGAATAACTTTCTATTCCCTGATCCGATCATCGTGAAATTCGAACCAAAGGCGCCCAAGACTTTAGGGTTTTGTCTAGAAAAGGAATTTTTGAAATCGGATTTGTATCCATGAAGTAATCGTCGTTCGAACACAAGGTCCAAATTTGCCCATTTTGACTGGGTGCTCTCACGCGCTCACATGCTTCTCTTCTTTGCAAATCCGCTAAAAACTTGGGGATGTGTGCAAAATTGAGCTGCCTACAAAATGGCATTAACCTTTTTGAGCCAGTTTTGGAATTTGCAGTATAACTGGACAAATTCAAATGTGATGCAAAAATCACGCATGGCTGAGCCTTTTGGCACCAAAATGCTTTCTTTAAAGTCTGAAATGAAAATCAGAAAAACAACGATTGCACTGAATGTACTGTCAATCGAATGAGTAAGCTGAGACAGTTCTAAGCCACCCATGTTTTACAGAATCCAACAACCTTTGATTTTTTAGTGTTGTGGAGAAAAAGTTGATTTTCAGTGTTTTGATCTGCAACTGTGTAAGCATAAAAAACTGGCTCAAAAAGGTTAATGCCATCTCGTAGGCAGTTTAATTTTGGACACATCCCCAAGTTTTTAGCGGATTGGCCAAGAAGAGAAGCATGTGAGAGCGTGAGAGCCCCCAGTCAAAATGGGCAAATTTGGACTTCGCGTTTGAATGACCATTACTTCATGGATACAAATCCGATTTCGAAAATTCCTTTTCTAGACAAAACCCTAAAGTCTTGGGCGTCTTTGGTTCAAATTTCACGGTGATCAGATTAGGGAATAGAAAGTTATTCAAAAAATAAATTGTGCAGTTTAAAAAAAACACCCTATAGTGGGTTTAGCCGACCATTTTTTGACGTATGCTCAGATGCTGGTATTTTTGGTCAAAAATGGGTATAAATAGGCTCTAAACAGTGTCATTTGCTGTTTTACGATCATCTAACACTGAAAAGCACTGAAAAACACCAACATTTACTCACTTTAATCGTTTTAGACATTGTGAAACTCGTTTGGAAAAATTCTGGAGGGGGGGGGGAGGGGTGTTGACAAATTTGTGGAGGTCCCCAAAGCTCCCGCCCCCAGTTACAGGCGTGGTGTGAATTACAGAAGCAAACCGTTTCTGCAAGCGTTGAGTGCGGTCCAGCCACCGTAGAATCAAAATTTTGTCATGCGTACAGCACGCATAATTTGGTCGCGCCAGAGGATTTTTGGCTGTTTTGCCTATCTGCCTTCTCTTTCACTTCCGCGTGTATGTGCTACGACACACGAGTCGAGCACAAGCATTGAGCTGGTGAGGTTGCCATGAATCCCGTCTTGCTGTCGGAATTTCGACAGTCGGTCGCCGATTGGCTGGTTGGTTGCCAGGAGAGCTGATTAAGTCGCGCCCTGCGCTCCGTTTGGAGGGAACCCATAAAATTCCGCTCGCGCGGTCAGGCGTATCGCTAATTATTCCCCTACCTGTCTCAGTGCACGGCTCATGGGGGTTCACGGGTCTGAATCGTGTCGAGGTGAGACAGTTCTCTAGATGGAGACGTGAGCTTCGCAGCGACAACGTGGAGAGTTGTTGTTGGATTAGGGGCAACGCTAGGAGGCGGCCAATGGCCATCTCCATGACGGCTTCCCGTCTAGAGCCGTATAATTAGCCAAAGGCATTCGGAAGAACGCGATCTGTAATCTAGGGTAGCGACAGGACGAGAAAATCCACCGAGAGGGAAGTCCTCGATTTAGCGTATCCATCAAGATTCGAACCGATGCTCTACCGCTAGGCCATACGCTGCCCCAACGTGGAGAGCTTGAGAATTGCGATTGACAATCGTATACATGGACATGTGGAGCGGCTGGAACGCTAGCAGCGCAGCGCCGACAGCGTCGGACGGGCACGAGATCGTCTGCCGACTCTCTTTTGAGTTCCTCCGAAGCGGCGCCTTCCGGGCGGTGGAAACACTCGCCGTCGTCTGTGACGCCGTCACACTGATGGTACGTGTACGTACATGGCTAAACTTGGGCTTGCCAAACTTGCTAAACGTGTCGGGGTTCTGGATTAACCGTTATTTACTTTGCTAATTTATTTTAATTTTTTTTGGGCTTGCAGATGGCTTGTTGCACGGTTCATTCTCTATTGCTATATCATTTCGCATTTTATATTCTGGAAAACTGGGTGTCGTGCGGCACGCTTCTACCGATGGGTAGGATGGGACTAAAAACGAGTGGTTTTCGAGCACGCAGTTACACGAGAGTGTTTCGTGTTGTGTCAGATGGTGTACAGATGCACATTCAAAGATCGACCAATCTTCAAAACATATGTAGGTACTTACTTGCACGTCCTGGAGAAGCTGAAGCATTTGGTCTTTCTTTGGCAGTTTCTTTTCCATTTTGAACCACATTCACAAAAAAAAATAGTAAAAAAAATACATAACAAACAATAATTCAGTCTCAACCCAGACACCCTTATGCAGGCGAACGTCGCTCTGTTGTGGTTCCTGCGACGGCCGTCGGTGCACGTGCACCTTCGCGTGACGCTGGGCTCGACGGCGGTCGCGAACTGCGTCTACGTGGGCTCGCACATGCTCCTCAACGGCTTCAACCTCTCGCGCTACTTCCGCAGCTGGCGTGGCGACTGCGAAGCCATACGTGCGTTGCGAAGGAAGAGGCGGTCGGAGGAGTACCGAAATTATTACAAAAAATGAAACACCAATTTGGGCGGGTAAATTGCCGCATTTTCGTGCTTTTGGTAAAAAGCAAAATTCGCGATCTCTTGGGGCTAGAAAATTCTTCGTTCCTTCAGCAGCTGTAAACTGTGAGGGGCAGCGTGTGGCCTAGTGGCAAAGAATCGGCATCTTGCGCGCAAGGTCCAGGACTCCTGGGTTCGATTCTTGATAGACCCACTAGACCGAGGACTTCCCTTTCGATGGATTTTCTTGTGCCATCGCTGCCCTAGATTATAGATGGCGTTCTTCCGAAGGTCTTTTTTTCTGATAGGTGGCTCTGGACAGGAAGGCGTCATGGAGATGGGTATGCTATATGGGCCATTGACGGCCTCCTAGCGTTGCCCCTAATCCAACAATAAGCAAACTGTGAGAGCGGTGATAAAGTGATTCGATGGAGTGCTGGCGGGCAGCAGAGACAGTTCAGTGCTGGACCAGGGCCTGTGCAGCGACGTGCTGCTGCCCGGTTACGTGGGCGTGGGGGTGACGGTCTACTCGTTCACGGCGACCGCGATCGAGCGCGTCTGGGCGACCGTCGCCTTTCGCAGTTACGAGACACGGCGCTCCGTCGCCTTCATCGTCGCCGCGCTACTCTTTCCGGTTGGAAGCAAACCCCACTGCCGCATTGCGTCGAATTGCCACCCCCTTCTTCTTCATTCCTGAGGCCGGCTCCGTCGTCGTCGTCCATGGGAGTGAATTGCCACCCCCTTTTGGTCTACCTTTCGCTGCGTCCACCCTGTCCGCTGCGTGCCGGTATAGTAGCCGAGAATCCCAATTGTTGGAGCACCGGCCACCGAATTTGCAGTATTCGACCAATCCACCATGCTGATTGATCAGAGGGTGCCGATCTATATACTCTTTGAAAAAAAAACGATTGACGTGTAAAAGTCAAAATACCGTCCCTTTCATGTAAATGTAGAAACGGATCTGATTCCGAACGGACACCTCGTGATCGATCAGTACGGCCGAGTCCTATAGTCGCTCGGGTGCGCGGAAAATGCTGTCCGAACCGCACCGCCTTTTCAAGCCGATTTATAATCATCCGTCTTCCTGACTGTACTTGTCCACCTTTGACCGATGACGGACGCGGACGATTATAAATCGGCCTTTAGTGGCTCATGACGTTCATCTTCTTGACTCCCATCTTGCTGGAGCTGCTGGAGGAGCGCCGGTTCGGAAGGAGCGCGGCAGAGGCGGAGGAGGTCGCCTACTGCAGCAGCTACAACACGCACCTCTTCGACGAGTTCCCATGGGCGGCGCTCGCGTTCAACTTCTCCATGAACGCCGTCCTCGTCGTCGTCTTCGCGACCGCCCTTCTCTGGAACCGCAAGAGCAACGCGCGCGTCGCTGCGGTGCCCATGCAGACGGAAGGGAGGTGCGTGCTTGCCCGTGCGTGCGTGCGTGCGTGCCTGCCGGTGCGTGCGTGCGTGCTGCTGCGTGCGTGCCGGTGCGTGCGTGCTGGTGCGTGCGTGCCTGACTTTCTGACAGCTCAAAAATTCAAAATCCAGCATGCTGACCATGGGCGCCAAGTACCAGTTGCGCGAGAACGTGCGCACGACGGAGGCGGTGTTCAAGATGACCGCCGCCCTCTTCTGCACGTCCGCCTGGAATCAGCTGGCGTTCACGCTCAACCGACACGACCTCCTGCAGTTCGCCTTTCCCACCACCTTCGAGAAGGTGCTCTTCGCCGAGGCCTCCAATCTCATGCTGCCCCTCTTTGGTGAGGAGTGCTTTTTGCGTCGCTTCGTTTTACATACGAAGTGTACTACGGCGGTTAACAACTCCACTTGCATGCACCACCAAAGCACTTCGCCCTAGGTGGGTTCTCAGTAGAGATGAGCATGGGCCGGGCCTGGGCCTGATTTTCCAGGGCCGGGCCGGGCCTGCCTCATTTTTGGGCGAAAATTCAAAAAAAAAAAAATTGCGGGCCTGGGTCGGATTTTTGCCGATTTGGCCGGGCCGGGCCGGCCAAATCATCTCTAGTTCTCAGACGGTGGGTGGGGGGATACCCACTGAGGGGGAGGCGAAATTTTCACCCCCCCCCTCCAGGCAGCGACACGATGTCTGGCAGTATATGCATCCCAGGTGCCGCGCACGCCATCGTCGTGATTCGCAGCAGCAGTCAACTGCGCTCGCTGGCGCGAGCGGCCTTTCCGAGATTGGTTGGCGACTGGCTCTTTCAACCGACGACGGCCGCGCGACTCCAGCGGCAGCAGCGACAGCAGCAGCGAGCCGAGACGTTCGAGGACCACTTTGAGCGTCTCGGCAAATTGTGGGAAGAAGGCAGGGTGCCGACCGCAAAACCGGTGTGATATATATTTGTTCGGCCTGCGGCGAGTGCGACAGTACTGCACGGATTGAACGCCAACTCGACTGTTTGCATGCTCGTGCGTCCAAACCACCAAACGACAAGGCAATATGATGCCAACCCCCTGTACGCTTGCAACGAACTCGCGCACTATTGCAATGGGATGAACGTAATTCCGTCACAGTACGCATCGAATACAACTCAGCTTCGGGGAGCCGAGTCATGAACAAAAAAAACGGACTTGCCATGCGACACACACACACGCATACATACAATGCGAGTCTTCAACCGCTGGAAGCGCTGTCTATTGTCTAGCTAGCTGCACTATATGAACCAAAGTACAAGTACATGCGCGAACCACAACGGTTATTGGAAAATTACGATGGAAAACATGACAGGGGTACCCCTTTTAGGCATACCAAAGATAACGTCAGCCAACTTTACAACCGTTTTTGCTGTTGCCTTCCTTGCATGGTTTGTCGCCGCCCCTCCCCAGCCAGCCAGCGCCAGTCAAGCGTCTCTCGCGGTGCGTTAACGATGTTCAAATGGAAACAAACGATGTTCAAATGCTAGTACGGTACTGCCCAATTCAAATACGAGTACGTGCAACGTGCTAATCGTAGAAGTTGGTATAGATAAATACGTGCAAAATATACGGAATATATACAAAATTCCTCGTGCGATGGCGTTGTCTGTATGCGGCGCACCTTGCGGCGGCGGCGACGGTGACACGCAAATGCACCTTCTTACGCGAATAAACACTCATGAGACTCGCATAAAAAGATGTGCAATGTGAACGAAGCGCATGAGATCAAGTGTCACCACGTCTGCCCATTAAGCCCTACAAGACGCGACATTAACGGGTGGGGTGGCATGGCAGAAAACGTGGTTGCTCACGTGTTCGTGCGTGCGCCTCCTGGGGAGCCATGCCGCACTCCTTGATCAGCGCCGTCGGCTGCTCCGGTCCAGCTGCTGAGCGACCGCCTCCTGTGCGAGAAGCGGCCGGCACTGAGCATGGTGCAAAGTGTCCTTCGTGCCCCTCTCGATTGAGCCATGGCTGCGCACGACCAGTGACGGTGGCGGCTGCCGTTGTCGGCCATCGCCAGCAGCGTCCTTCGTGTAGAGGTAGTAACAGCGAAAAGGCAGCGGTAGTACGCGTCCCCGCTGGCGGCGCGCCGGCTCAACGTGTACACGCGCACCCCACCACGCTGTCGCTGATCCGGCACGAGGAGGGTGTTGCGCGTCAGCAACTTGGTCAGCCCGGTCGAGCGCTGCTTCTCGGACACTCGCGCTGCCAAAGCGCCGCTGTCCTCCAGCTCCTGCTCGCCGATGGGGGTCGACCGCGGGGCGACAGCCGATGCACGGTCGACGCCGCTGCCGAGCGCGAGCGCCGACGGGGTCGACTGCGGTCGCGTGCCGACAGCCGAAGCAGGGTCGACGCCGCTGCCGAGCGCGAGCGCCGACGGAATCGATTGGGGCCGCGTATGTGTGGTTGAGCGCTTGCCGAACGCCTTCCTCTTGCCAACCTCGGCATCTCGCACGCGCCTATCCACCGCGCTTTTGCTGACAGTGTGTCCAGTCAGCTCCTAGACAACAAGAAGCTTTGGCAAACATTCACAAAAATTATTGGTGACTGCGACTGCCGCACGCTAATTTCTTCAGCGGCTGAGCGAGCCGTTCGCGCTGATGTGCCGCTCCGCATTTCTTGTAGGATCTCGCGCACATCGTCCCTGTCCCAAACTTCGATCTCGATCTTGCGCTTCATCGTTTTGCTTTCCGCTTGCGCTTGTTTCCGCGACTCTGATGCGATGCAGTTGAATTTGAATACAGAAAAACCCGCTATTCTGCGGAGGATACGGTGATCCCGCTGTGTCCCACGGTGTCCCACTACGATTTTGAACATCGCAAACATGCGTCTCTCGCCCGCTACTTTTAGCCGCGTAAAAGACTGTGCGCTGCAATTCTTCTTTTGAGAAAAGTCGAATAACAAAGGAAA
>JASAMY010001160.1:0-27500 GCA_030248085.1 Paralinhomoeus sp. GSCO2_6 | reverse complement strand
TGCGTATGCGAGGCGTTCCTTGGGCTGCAGGCTTCATCGGCACGCTGATGACGACCCGGTCGGCGAGGCTGGTGGAGGTCTTCGAGCAGGTGAACCTCTACAGGGACAGGTTCACGCGGCTCTGGAGGGAGCAGCGCCTCGACGCCCTCGTCGCGCCAGCGTTCGCCCATCCCGCGCCGCCCCACTCTCTGCCCAACACCGTGCGTTTTTCTTTTTCTTTTCTTTTCTTTTCTTTTTGGCCAGCCAGGCCCATCATTTATGATCAGCCGGCATCCGGCAAGGCGAATGGCACGCTCGCACGCGTTGAGATGAAACCTGCATGAATGTACTTCGATTAGAATGAATATGGTAGCTGTTTAAGTAATAAAATGTACTCCTACCTGACATTAGAATATTGGAAGTATTTATTCATTTATTTATTTTTATATTTATTTCATTTATTTTTTCAAGACGGAAGCTGTAATCTATTCAGTTTCCGTCTTGATGCGTGCGTCCATCTTGCCGGATGGTGAGTTGGGTGGATGCTAGGCTGCCAGACGCTCATACCGTGAATCCTCCAATAGTGCCCCTGAGGTACTATAACTTTCAACCTCTCTCTTTGACCGTGTCACCATTGGAGTTGTATATTGCGTTCCTTATGTGAGTAGAACAGTTCAGAGTACCCGAAATGTCATTCATTTTTTATGGGTGCAGCTGTGTACACATCACGCGCTACTGCTTGATTTGCGTCCCTGTATAACGCAAAGCGTATGGTACCTCTTGCCCCAGGGTGCATACCTGCAACTGGGACTGGCAGAGTTGGGGGGGGGGGGGGGGGTAAAAGGCCATATTTGGGGGGTAGCTGGCCATTTTTCGAGTTATACTTGTACTTTTTGGTCAAAATGGGTATCAATAGGGTGTAAATCGCTTGGGAAAATTCAGGGGCGGTTGTGGGGGGGTCTGGAAAATAATGCCCCCCAGTTACAGGTATTCCGGGGCACTAGTAGAGGGGGGGGGGGGGGCACTATTGGACGATTTACGGTAAATGGGCCTTGAGTTGAGAGTACCACATACGTGCGCGTATATATTGATTCCAGTGTCCGGCGGGCGCGTCCTACACGGGCCTCTACAACCTGCTCGACTACACGTGCGGCGTCGTGCCCGTGACCCGCGTCACGGCCGAGGACGAGCGCGACACGCAGCTACACTACCCCACCGGAGACCCCTATGAGAAAATGACCAAAGGCGCGCACGCGCATGCGCGCACCGGCACGCACGCACTGGCACGCACACACGCACGCACGCACCGGCATACATGTAACTGGGGGAGGGGTTGGGGGGGGGGTACCCACCCCCAGCCAGAATTTTACCCCTACCCAGCCCCCCCCCCCAGACCCCCCCAGAATTTTCCTGAAGTTTTCCAACTTGTCTACAATTGTACAAAGTAGTGTATTTTTCATCTTTTTCAGTGTTTTTTGACCCTAAAACAGCTAAATAACGCTATTTATAGCCTTATTTACCCTTTTTTGACTAAAAAGTGCCTATTTAGACGCTATTTAGGTACTCTTTTTTACCCTCTGACACCCCCCTCCCTCTTCAAATCTGCTTACCCCCCCCCACACCCCCAGAATGGTCTCCGACCCCCCCCCCCCACTTCAAAAACCCGGTTACATGTATGCGCACCGGCACGCACGCACGCACGCGCTTGCCTGTCTGCATCCAAGAGAGCGCGTCCACTCGAGAAGTCTGCTTCAGCGGCCTTCGTCAAGGAGACGGTGGGCTTGCCGGTGGCCGTGCAGGTGGTGGCGCTGCCCCACCACGAGGAGGTGGCCCTGCGCCTCATGAAGGAGGTCGAGACGGCGGCCAACTTCGACTTTTGCCAGCTCTAACGTTCCCTTGTCGCGTCTGTCCCCTTCCCTGTCTCCCCCGAGGAGCCACCCAATTTTGACTTGTCCTCCTTGAAAAATACATGTAGTAGCGCGTAGGTAGGAGAGAAAAGACTGATTGAGTATTGCAAGACCACCCTCCCCCATGCTGCTCGGTAGTTGCGGCTGCGTTTCCTGTTGTGACAGCTATTTTTTCTGACTTTGTCGTCGATGTCACGCGATGGTTGTGGGTCACGCTCAGAGAGACGATTAAAACAAATTGTTCAATGACGCGGAGTTAGAGATCTTTCAATTTCACTTGCGTTCGCAGCACACGACGCACAATCACAACGTAAGTATGGGCCTACGCGTATGTAAGACTCATGGGGGGGGGGTAACTATCAACATCCCATCTGATGAGGCCACAAAAATCATGAGGTCGGTTTGGGTGGCAGATCCAGAACCATTTTCGGAGAAAATCAGGCGCCAGCTTATTTCCGGTGTTCAGTCCAATGGGCGACTAAACAATATGCCAAATCAGCCGTATACGTGTTATTAGTACATCATCCCATCCAATCAGGGTGTACACGTCAGCGTACAAACCCTAATTACCGGTATGTGACAACTTCTTCAATGCGGCTTTTTGAATTTTCAGTCGCTTAAAACCCTAAATGTAACCGGGTCTGGAAGAGTGGGGGGGGGGGGTAAATGGCACTTTTTGGCGTGGGGGTATACGGAGCAAAAAATGGGGGTGGGGGCAGCCGACCTTTTTTTATTATACTGGTATCTACTTACAAATGCGCCTTACGTACGTGTGTGTTTGTTTGTGTGTATGCTTCGAGTAAACTCGCGAACCGCTTGACGTACGTGGACGCGCGATGGCTCGATCGAATGCTCGCGACCCCGAGATGGTCATGGGCAAGGTCGATTTTTGATATGCAAATCTATACCGTAGGTATGGCGCATTTTCAAAGTTTGCAGCACAGATTAACACTACCAAACGAATTGCACATGGGTGAATTGCACATCAAAAGACTCGCCTCGACGTCACGAGTCATTTGCACATGCTCCCGCATAATTATGCAAATGAAAATTATGCAAATTATGCAAATTTTGCTGCCAACTGGCTGCGCAATTTCACCCACATGGGTGATGTTGCGTGGTCAGTTGACACCTTTTGGCAGCAGGTCACTGCTAAAAGCGGCAACGCTCAACTAGCGGCGTCAGTTAAAAAAGACGCAAGTTAAAAAAGACGCGCGTTAAAAAAGACGCGCGTTAAGAAAGACGCAAGCCACAAAACGACGGAGGTTAAAAAAGACGCAGCAGTTCTCCAGGCGGCCGCTAAGTGGAATAGGAAGTGGAACGGAAACGGCGCGTGCGTGCAGATGTTCGTCGCTTTACCCTTTGAGAGTCGAGATACATGTATATAGATCCCAGCACTCCAATCGCCTTTTTTCCACAATTGTATAATGTATGTATCTGCTGGACCAAGCGGCGGTCAATCTCAATTTCTCAGCCGATTGTAAACAACACTGCTTAGCAATCGGATAACATGGACACCATCGCAAACCTACTGCACATTTGGAGGCCCACCTTTCCTGCCCCCAGAAATTCATCCCTGTCAGGCCAATTTACTCCTGCAAAGAGTGCGCGGCAAACCTGGCAAACTAGATAACTGTGGTACGCATTTTTCAATTTTTATATTGGCGCGTACAGCGAGCAAGCGTACAGCGAGGATGCTTCGTCGACTGTGAGGGCGCGGCAAATGTACAGGTAGACACACAGTGACGCCTGATGCTGCCAATTCAACGTCGTCTATGCAAAAGGAATTACACTGTCCATAAGTGACGTGAAGTCTGCAGTGGAGCAGAGCGTCGCTCTCGTCCGAAGCGAGCTGACGATCAGGCGCTGACGCTCGTGAACGCGCCAGCGTGCATGACGTACGGGCTACGGCTACCATGTACCGGAAAGAACCAACCGACCGTCCCAGTTACCACACCATGTTCAGGCGGAGCGTCGCGAACAACGGCGGCGAGCGCTTCCCGCCCAACGCCTTCTCCTGCAGCATCACAGAGTGCTGGAGTATTGTCGTCACTGGGTCAGCAACGTGGCACACAACATTGCTGAACATAGAACATTGCTGCTGCCGCCGCCGTCTGCGTCTTTCTAAACGCGCGTCTTTTTTAACGCGATAATATCAGGCTGCGTCTTTTTTAACGCGTCTTTTTTAACATGCGTCTTTTTTAACAACATTTTCTGCGTCTTTTTTAACGCGCGTCTTTTTTAAGCGTAACCCAACTAGCTGGGCCAAGTGCCTCCCTTCGGGGAGTGGGTGAAAGCCCCAACTGCTTTTTGAAAAAAAATACTGTAAATGTGGAACATTGTATCTTGCGTAATTGGAAAATAGAAAATAAACTGCGCATTGATGAATTGCATATCAAGTGACTCTGCTAGACGTCACGAGCACTGTAATGTGTGGCAACGCACGCATGCAAGCACGCACGCGCACGCGCATTGGCACGCACGCATGCACTCACGATATATATATATATATATATATTATATATATATATATATATATATATTATATATATATATATGCGCATGCACGCACGTGCACACATGGACGCACGCACGCTCGCTCGCACGCACGCACGTACACGCACGCACGTGCATGCACGGACGCACGGACGCACGCTCGCTCGCTCGCACGCACGCACGCACGCACGCACGCTCGCACAGAGGAGCACAGAATTTGGGCCAATTTCTGTCAACGGGGTGAACGCCCTCATGATCAACAGAGCAGCAGTGAATTTGGCGCCACCAACTGTCAACGGCGTGAACGCCCATCACGATCAACAGAGCAGCAGTGAATTTGGCGCCACCGACTGTCAACGGCGTGAACGCCCATCACGATCAACAGAGCAGCAGTGAATTTGGCGCCAGCAACTGTCAACGGGGTGAACGCCCATCACGATCAACAGAGCAGCAGTGAATTTGGCACTACCAACTGTCAACTGTCAACACGCACGCACGCACATACGTACACGCACGTACGCACACACGACGCACGTACACGCACGCATGCACGTGCACGCACGCACGCACACACACTCGCACAGAGGAGCACAGAATTTGGGCCAAATTCTGTCAACGGGGTGAACGCCCACCACGATCAACTGAGCAGCAGTGAATTTGGCGCCACCAACTGTCAATGGGGTGAACGCCCATCACGATCAACAGAGCAGCAGTGAATTTGGTGCCACCAACTGTCAACGGGGTGAACGCCCATCACGATCAACAGAGCAGCAGTGAATTTGGTGCCACCAACTGTCAACGGGGTGAACGCCCATCACGATCAACGGAGCAGCAGTGAATTTGGCGCTACCAACAGTCAACGGTGTGAACGCCCATCGCGCACCTGCTTGCACAGCATGATCACGTCAACCATCATATGCAAAATCAGTTGCTTTATTCCTTAACGTACACATGGCGGCCAAAGGCCGCATGCGCCTCTAGTACTCAAAATAGGCTTTAAATTGTGTTATTTAGTTGTTTTATGGTTGCATAACACTGAACAGCACTGAAAAACGCCAACATTTCCCCACTTTTATCGTTTTAGACAAGGTGAAAATCGTCCAGCGGACGTCTTATTATGGGGACACGCAGGCAGCGAAAATTGCGCCAACACTCGGTGTGTGTTTGCAGCGAGACATGCGGTAATTCGGGCATTGACATTCGTACGACCACCTGCCTGTTCATTTCCGGTTCTTCACACTTTCACAACACAACCACAAGCCCGTCACGTCACTGCCTACACTAGCACACGTCACGCTTGCACAATTGCTGTGCGGTGGCTTGGCAATTTTTTGGTCGATATCAGGAGAACACCATAGGCGGCGGCATTGGCGGATATTCGGAGGCTGTGGCTGCAAAAATCTGAGGGTGTTTTTTAATTGGCCGTCTTGGCGGCGGTGTTGGCGCAGCTCGCTTCGAACCAAAGGCGCAGCAGCCTAAACACAGGCCAGAGCTCCATCAGTCAATCAATCAATCAATCAATCAATCAATCAGTCAATCAATCTAGTCTGTGATATATAAGCTAGTCTGGATTTGTTTTGTTGTTTCGTATGTTTTGCAGCTCAACGCTATTGGCGCACCCCATTTTGGGCAACATATATAAACTTTGATCGTGCATTGCATTATGTTTGCTTTCCTGGACGAATTCTGGCGCGTGATAGCTCAAAAGAACCGCATTCAAAAGGGGGAATCGATTGAGTCATAAACGTTACCATACCGAGAAATTTGTGGAGACGTTATGACAGTGGATCCTGCCAAGCTTTGGCTCGTGGCTCGCTCGCGCCAGCATCAATTTATAATGAAATTTCCCAGGCATCTACAGTCCACATCAAAAGTGAAATCCCCAAAGGGATTCTTGCTACCGTAAACCCTATAATTAGCCCCCCGGAAACCCTATAATTAGCCCCCCGGGGGCTAATTTGTTCGTTCGAGCTCTAGGAGGGTGTATAATTATAGGGGGGGGGGGGGCTAATTATAGGGGGGGGGGCATATAAACTGGAAGTGTCGATGAGTGGGAAGATGTGTGGGCGAAAGGGCGCGTGGAGGCGATTTTTAAGGGAAAAAGGCGCTGTGCACACACGCTGGTACACTCTAACACACTCTCACATACACATACGTGTACATACATACACATACGCGACCATACATACACCAAGACATGGAAACATGTGCCTTTTAGACGATGGTTCATTTAGGGAGGGGGCGTAATTATAGGAGGGGGCCTATTAACTCAAAGTGGTCTTGGGAGGGTGTATTATTATAGGGGGGGGGGGGGCTAATTATAGGGTTTACGGTATATGCCATAGATCGCGAAGTATGGTTTACGATGCAATGTTTTTGGCGCGTTAAGGCGTCCGATCGAGAGGTCGTTGGTTCGACGCCTAGTGGCGCCTCTGCTTCTGTACATGTCCAATTGGGAAGCCCTTCAGTGGCTGCAGTGTCCCCCACTCCGTCCCACTCTTCTGGTCTTTCTCTAGGTTCTACCGAAATTTTGGCAATTTTTTTCAGTCAGGGAAGCATTTTTGGACCGTTGCGCACTATGGTCCATATGACGCACGAAAATGACACAGCTGCACACCCGCACGTACACACGAACGCAAGCCCGCGCGCACCCAAGCACGAGGTGTACACCCAAGCAGCACCTGCTGCGCTCCTGCAACTGCCGTCTCGAGGTGCCGGCCCAGTTCCAGGCGGCCGGTTTCAACGCGCTTCAGCGCTTCTGCGGGACCAGCGCCGACAACGCGTGCTGGCTGTGGCGTTGGGCTACTCCGCTAAGGGCCAGGTCGAGGAACTGGACCACTGCTCGCGCGGCTGCCGCAGCGCCTGCCAGGGCTGGACCTACTCGGCGTCCGTCTCCTACGTGACGCTGCCCAGTCCGGCGGTCGAGAGCGTCGTGCGCGCCAGGGGCGCCGACGTCGACGCCTTCTCGCGCGACCACCTCGTCGTCGACGTCGCCTACGCCGACATGGAGGTGCGCAGTCGGACTGCACGCTTGCCCTGCTGCCTCTGCCTAGCCAACTCGGTTCCCGTGCCAAATGTAGGCAAGAAGCGCACGCCGTTGCAGTACGAGGAGATCACGGAGCAGACGGCGCTGACGCCCACCGCCTTCTTCGCTCAAGTGGGCGGCCAGTTGGGCCTCTTCCTCGGCGCCAGCATCGTCGCCGGCGCGCAGCTGCTCTTCTACACCGCGCAGTATTTGGGTGCGTTTTGCGCATAGGGCAACGGTTGCCCGATTTTCTCCAACAACAACAACAACAACAACAAAAACAACAACAAAATTCTGACTGCGTTTGCTATTTGGAGAGCAAGCAACTACTATGTATAGGAGGAGTTGTTGATGCGAGGTGGATGGGGAGTACCAAACGCGGAAACACGAATAGCGCAAACTTTATCCTGTTTTTCTCTGAGTCTTGAGTCTGTCAAGGGGGGGAGGAGTTGTGACGAAGAGATTTTTTTTTGTGTTTGTATATTTGTATCGTTTGCTCAAAGTACAGTGCTAATATAGGTAGGTATGTATTTATTTGCTCCACATGACATGAAACTGGCCCTTCTATGCTTTTTGGTGCGGTCATTCCTGTTCACTGTATGACTGTACGTGTGCAACTGATTCGGCACCTTGTTTAGTCGTCCGATGGAATGGGCACTGGAAAGTTGGCTCATGACTTGATCCGAAGGAAGTTAGATTGTCATCATCGGCTGCATACACTCGCGACACTGTACCGCTTCTGTGTGACCCAACAATGAGAGCTGCGCGCAAACGATAACCAATTTCTACAATAACAATTCTTCCAATAAGTACAAAGTCTACCTACAATAGCTAACTTTTCGCCAGACAGAATGCAGAACTTGTGACCTGAGTGCTGGAGCGTTCAGGAGTAACAACAATGCAAAGATCGTATACCTACAGTACAGTATGTTAGCGGATTTGCAAGCCTTTGGAGATCTCGAGTGGGTTTTGTTGCATAATGTTTCCAAAGGCTTCGTAAAGGGCGCTTGCGTTGGATGGTCACTCTTCGGAACGTCAGTCTACTCGGCACTGTGGAAACGGCAGTAATTGGGAACGGGGATCAATGAGAACGGAGTTTGCGCGTGCGTGCGTGCGTGCGTGCGTGCGTGCGTGCGTGCGTGCGTGCGTGAGTTGGCGCCGTGAGGCCTCCACATCCCCCGTTGGTCGCGCTCGTGAGCATACCTGTAACTGGGTCTGGCAGAGTGGGGGGGGGGGGTAGCTGGCCGATTTTGGGGGAGGGGGTCTCCGGAGCAAAAAGTGGGGGGGGGGGGTAGCTGGCCATTGTTTGAGTTATAATGGTACTTATTGGTCTAAAATGGGTATAAAAAGGGTGTAAACAGTGTTATTTAGCTGTTTTATGGTCATATAACACTGAAAAGCACTGAAAAACACCAACAGTTACTCACTTTTATCGTTTTAGACATGACGAAAATCCTTTGGGAAAATTCTGGGGGGGGGGTCGGGGGGGAGTTGGGGGGTGGTTGAAAAACTAGTGGGGGGCCCCCAAAGCCCCCCCAACCACCCCCCCAGTTACAGGTATGCTCGTGAGCGAACCGGTGGGTTGACTGCGTTCGCAGCAGGTCGATTCACCGACGATACACCGACGACGCGGGTGTGCGCTCCTCGGTCGCAGGCTTGCGGCGACGGCAGTCAATCGAATTCGACAACTGCGTTATATGTAGCGCGTAGGAACATACCTGTAACCTGGGGGGATTGCACTTTTCAACCCCCAAGAGTTTTCCCAAGGGATTTTCACTCTGTCTAAAACGGTAAAATGACTAAATGGTGGCACTTTTCAGTGTTATATGAGCATAAAACATCGAACTAACACTATTTAGAGCCTATTTTGACTAAAAAGTACCAGTTTGATTCAAAAAAATGGTCGGCTACCCACACTACTTGCTCTGGAGACCCTCCGCCACCACCCCACTCTTCCAGATCAGGTGTGCGTAGGAGAGAAAAGACAAAGACTGAGTGTTGCCGGACCAAAAGACGTGTGTGCTGCTCTGTAGTTGCGACTGCGTTTTTCTGTTGTGGCAGCTATTTTTTTTCTCCGGATTTGTCGTCGATTTCACGCGAAGGTTGTGGGCTAGTGCTGGAAAACGTCGACGTTACGAGTCGCATCGCGTCCTACATGTACGTCGCAACCGTAGTTCAGGGACGCAAGGATAGGATTTTACGAACTGTTCAATGACGTTGAGGAGGTACAAAAGCTGAGACTCTCATTTGCATATGATGACGTGGAAATCACAACGTAAATGGGCATACGCGTATGTAAGATTCATGGGAGGGGTGGGGGGAGGTATGTAAGAATCAACATCCCATCTGATGAGAGCCACAAAAATCATGAGGTCCGTTTCAGTGGCAGATCCAAGAACAATTCGGAGGAAATCAGGCGCCAGCTTATTTCCGGTGTTCAGTCCAATAGGTGACTGAACAATATGCCGAATCAGCCGTACATGTGTTTATTAGCGATGTCACCAAAAATAAAAATTTAATTAATTAAATAATTCAAAATAATATTTTAAGTACATTAAAAAACAAAAATTGTTAAAAAAATAATTCTGATATGCAGAATTCTTTATTAAAAATTAAATAAATAATTATTTGGAATTTTTTAAAAGTTAAAAATTAAATAAATAATTCTTGGCAATATTTTTTTAACAATTTTTTAATTACACGCTTAAAAAATTGGTTTTTTAACAGACTTTTCAAGTAGTTCATGGCAGGTTTGTCTTTTCCCATCGATTAGTGGTGTCTACCTCTACAACCATATCATCATTGGCATTTTGTTGCCATCAAATTTATTGTCTTTCCTTTCAGTCCTGTCACACTCAGTGGAGGGAGTGTTCATTTGTAATCATTTCAGTAGGTTTTAGAATGGACTCATCCATTGCAAACATTGGAATGGAAGGAAGTGATGTTCTTAGAACATGACATATGACGCTGTACATTGAACTTAATCGGGTATAATGAAGTAATCTGTGTGTTCGACAGTAAGTGTGAGTGAGTGTGTGAGAGTGTGCGCAACATTGTGCGCGTAAGTAGCCACAAAAACTCTCTATCACAAATCCTAAGTCCCCATCTCACACTCAGCCTCGTCTTACAGCTCAATTGACACATTGGTAAATTCAAAGTTCGCTCAGCAGTTTAATTCAAGGGTCTACTTCATTGAGACGTGACATGCATAGTGCATTGCCATGCGCGCACCGCATCAGATACTTCTCTTCTCTTCAGTGTGTAGGAGTCCACTTCATATGATTGAGACGTGACATGCATAGTGCATTGCCATGCGCGCACCGCATCAGATACTTCTCTTCTCTTCAATGTGTAGGAGTCCACTTCATATGAAGATTTGCTTGCTCTTGAAGAAGGTGTACTGGGGTCATCCACCTTACAGTAGATGACCTCACAGGAGCCCCAAGGTGACAGGCATGGATTTGTTGCATTCTTGCATGCATGCATGCTACCACAGAAGTATGTACATGCAGCCCAAATGCACACTTTAAAAATACCCAGTTAAAAAATTAGTTAATTAAATAATTTAAATAATTATTGAGAATTCTTTAACTTTTAAAAATTAAATAAAAAGTCATTTCGAATATTTTAATAATTAAAAATTAAATAAAAAATTATTTGGAATTTTTTTATAGTTAAAAATTAAAAAAAATAATTCATCAGCAATTTTTGGTGACATCGCTAGTGTTTATAGTACAATAACATCCAATCAGGGTGTACGCGTCAGCGTAGAAACCCTCATACGGTATGTGACAACTTCTTCAATGCGGTTTTTTGAATTTTCAGTCGATTATGCAAAAAGTGGGGGGGGGCAGCCGACCATTTCTTGAATTATATTGGTACTTTTTGGTCAAAAAGACTCTAAAGGCAAATAGGCTAACGCTTATAAAGGGTGTTTTTTTTCAATTATCACATTTCTTTTTTGCATACCTTTTGTTCCCTTTGTCGGATTGTTATGAAATTTGGAGCAATTATACTCAAGACTTTAGGATTTTGTCTGAAAGAAAAATCGTCGAATTCGGTTGAGGATTCCGAGAGTTATGGCGCTCCGAATCAAATGTCTCGTTTTTGGCAGATCTTACAAACAAAATCGGTCGAATCGTAAGTAACGGAGAGGGGGCGGCGAGCAGAGCTTGCGTCCTGGTGTAGTGGTATGGATGAAAGTGGTAGCGGTGCCGCAGAACCTTTCAGATGGAGCTGGTGCTGACGCCAAGCTCTTGGGACCGCTTCCGCAGAGACATCGTTGGATGCTCGTCCGCGTGGCGTCGGATCGTCTCGCACAGCTCCGCACTGAGCAGGTGAGGGGAGCGAGGGCTGTTGGCCGTAGAGCCGCTAAGCTCCAGCTTCTTGACCCACGCCTTCATTGTTAGTTGGCTGGGCGGTTGAAAGTTCCGTCCAAAGCGCCCTTCTGACTTCAGCTTACGCGAGAACGCGGCGTACGAACCGCCGCACTGGAGAAAATCCACGGTCAGCCGCCCCCCCCCCCCCCTGTTCGCAAGAGAATACAGAGTGCAGACCATATTAGACGAACTGCGTCAACCAAAAGCAAAATTTCGTGTTTGAAATTTGGCATACAGTACTGGATAGTTACGATTCGACCGATTTCGTTCGTAAGATCTGCCAAAAAACGAGACATTTGATTCGGAGCGCCATAACTCTCGGAATCCTACACCGAATTCGACGATTCTTTTTTCAGACAAAATCCTAAAGTCTTTAGTATAAGTGTTCCAAATTTCAGAACAATCCGACGAAGGAAACAAAGTTATTCAAGAAAGAAATGTGATAATTTAAAAAAAACACACTTTATGACACTGAACAGCACTGAAAAACGCCAACACTTCCTCACTTTCATCGTTGTAGACAAGGTGAAAATCGTCCGGCGTTACACGTCTGGCGGACATGTAATTATGGGGACACGCAGGCAGCGAAAATTGCGCCAACACTCAGTGTGTTTGCAGCGAGACATGCGGTAATTTTATCATTGACATTCGTACGACAACCTGTCTGTTCATTTCCAGGTTATTCGCACTTTCACAACACAACCACAAGCCCGTCAACCACAAGCCCGTCACGTCACTGCCTACACTAGCACACGTCACGCTTGCACAATTGCTGTGCGGTGGCTTGGCAATTTTTTGGTCGAAATCAGGAGAACACCACAGGTGGCGGCATCGGCGGATATTCGGAGGCTGTGGCTGCAAAAATCTGAGGGTGTTTTTTAAGACACGCTTTTTCTAAGAACCAGACATTGGGAGACAAAAGCGGACATTTTGCCCCGAATTGCTTCGATTTGGCTGAAACTTGGCTACCAGGACCATCTTTTGACGCTGATCACGAAAATCAACTTGGTTTTCCGATTTTCAAAATATATGGCGAGAAATTTGGATTTTTGCATTTTTAGCAGTAATTTCAGTTTTCGCTTCCTACAAATTGTTTTGTGCAGCGGATCAAAAAACTAAACACATTTCTGAAATCCTCATCAAATTCTGCATCTAACAGGCCTTTCATTTTACGCAAATTTCAGTCGTGCGTTTTAGAATTTTTGATGAAATTTCGGCAGTTGTTAATTTTTGCGGTTTTTTGCGATTTTCTCAATATCCGCGGGGTTGTGCATCTGGAGACAATAACCACTCGAAAGCCCATTCAATTTCGCGTCGAATCACGTTAAAACATTTAAAATCCACGCTCGCAGTAACATGAAGCGAGCGCTCAAAGATGGTGAACCCACAGGCCGGTAAAAACAAACTTTTGCTCATAACTCATCTGAGCAGCTACAGAGCATACCTGTAACTGGGGCGTTTGGGGGGGGGGTATCCCCCACTATCTATATTACTAAAGCACAATGTTTGTTTGTCTGCAACGCAGCCCAGAGAGTTGTGCTGGATGGATTGAGCTGAAATTTTGCATGAAGCTTCCGTGGGAAACTTCACCGTCAAATAGGGGCCGGATTTGCGATAGCTACCGTAATCCTTGAGTTATGCAAATTTCGCATACGTGTTTGATCGAATTTGAGAATTCAGTGTCAATTCTGCTTGGGATATATGTAATCGACCGTGCTGATCACGAATATCACATCCGTTTTCCAGTGCGATACCGTAATCGCGAGATACGACACTTTGAATATGCAAATTGCGCTTGATCGAATTTGAGAATTCAGTGTCAAATCTGCTTGGGATGTATGTAATCGACCATGGTGATCACGAATCTGGCATTCGTTTTCCAATCTGCTACAGTAATGACAAGATATAGCATTATCCTTTTCTACAGTAGTATGACTGTTTGTGGGTTCTGTCTGCAATGCAGCTTGAGTTGAAATTTTGTATGAAGCTTGCTTGGCACATTTTACCATCAAGAGTGGCACTACTGAAGCTAACGTAATCCATGTGTTATGCAAATATAAATAAATCATATGATAATACAGCACATTTTATGCGTGCTTCTGACTTATCAGAAGTGTTTAGAGAGCAGTTCCATACAGATCAATGGTGTAGTGGTTATGATGCCCGTTACTTTTCTGGAGGTCCTGGGATCAAACCTCTGCCATAAAAATACTTGTGAATTTTTTGTTTATAACTTTTTTTTGTTTTGCACGTGTTTATGCTATAAAAACTTTGATCTTTTTATTATTTTTTACTTTGTTTTACAGGTGTTAACGCTATAAACGCACGCACGCACGCACGCACGCACGGACTCGCGAGTGGGCGCACGCTCACATGCGCGTGTATGTGTTAGCCTTTTAGTGGTGCGTTGTTTTAGTTTTTCTTGGCGTTGAGCACGGATCGTTGACGCATTAAACGTAATAAATGAAATGTGGTGCGTTTTGTCCAGTCCAATGGCCCAATGAACTTGGATTTCCCCGAAAAAGAAAACGGCTGAAAACAATTGATGCGTCCATGTCCGCTGCTGCGTCCGATGAAAACTTTCTTAATTTTAGGCTTTGCTTAGGCTTAGTCCAGACTTTGCTTAGGCTTATGCTTTGGCTTTGATTTGGCTTAGGCTTATGCTTCGCTTAGGCTTAGGCTTCACTTAGGTTTCGGACGCAGCGGACGCGGACGCAACAATTGTGCTTTGCCAAAAAAAGACGACGTAACGAAGACACAAGCTGAAGCCCGCCGAAAACCGCCCGCCCACGGCGCGCTGGAATGGAATCGGAAGCGTCGGACCGCGATTCTAGCTTAGACCAGGTCCAATGGCTTTGCGCCTGCAGATCAAGGTGCATGAACATATATGTGAGCAACCATGCAGATTACAAAAAAGCCAATTATTATTAGCTGACTCTGAAGGGCTGATTAACACAATTAGCCCACTGCCTATATGGGATTTATGGTGTGTCTGCTCAAGATGGTATAGTGCCTAATTTTTACTATCGAATGTAATGACTGGAGATGTAATGACGCAAGAATAAAGCGTTACAACAAAAAAGGTGAAATGTTTTCCTGGATTGCAGAAGTGCATTGGTTGCATTGGTTGACTTCCTTTGGCTTTTGCTGCAGCACTTTAAAGATTCGTCACTGTTGTTTTTAAACTGAGCATTCACAGCATGGTTTTATGACACATTGTATTGATGAGTCACTACTGAAGACATGAAAATATTGATACTGAATCACTTCTGAGCACGTTTTTGATGATGAATGACAAACGACAAAAGAGATGAAAGGTTTCTCAGATATAGCAACAATCTCTGCCTATTCTCGCCTCCAACCCCCCATTGGTCATTGAGCTACTCGACCTTGGGGGCCTCTGGGCGATAAACTATTTTCGGGCTCTCCCATTCTCTCCAGCCCCCCTCCCCCCCCCCTCCCTTGCATCGGTTCATGGTCTTCTTTGTGTGCGCGTTTTGTGCATGTTTCGGATTGTTCGTGTTGGGTTGCGAGAGCAAAACGTTTTTGAACATACAACACATACAAACAGACACACCGAAAAGCATATGCTCTCCCCTCCGCCACATAGCATCACCACAGAAAATAAAACAAAACTTCTGCAAACGAGTCTCAGCGCATGTCTCCAATTTACGTCGTGGGTGTGTTGATATGAAATTTATTTAAAACAGAGTGGGTGTTAGAAGCAATTCTGTAGTATTCATGAAAATGCGTTGGTTGACATGCATTTGCTTTGGTTGACCTGCATTCCAACACTTTGCAGTTTCATCATTGCAGTGATTCATCATTGTACAACTGAGTATCCTCAACATTATTTTATTTCATGAGACAAATTGATGTTGAACCACTTTGGAGCACTTTGCAAGCAGGAGTCCTGAGTTCGAAGCGGCTAGTTTTTTCAACGCCCCCCCACCCCGCCCAGAATTTTCCCAATGGATTTACACCCTGTATTTGACCCTATTTATACCCATTTTTGACCACAAAGTACCAGTATAACTAAAAAAATGCTACCCCCCAACACCCCACTTTTTGCTCCACACCCCCCAGAATTCGGCCGTTTACTCCCCCCCACTCATTTACAAGGCAGTGACGCTTCACGACACTGCTACTACACTACACTGCATGTGCATTGAGCAACGCGTAGGCATGCAGCGCCCATGATGGACACACTTGTTTGGACTGTCGCATCATGATGGCGGCAAAGATAACGCAAGCCATGGTTGCCTAGCAGTTTTACACAAAGTACTGCAGTCTGCCTGCCTGTTGCTCATAGTGCTGTGCTGCAATTAACAGCACTGAAAAGCGAAAACATGCAGTCAGCATATGTTGCTTTTTGTTCACTGTTTTTATGCTGCTTTGCATATCCAGTGAAGCGAGAAATAGCTCCAGTTGATTCCAGTCCACTATTGATAAGACGTTATCCTGATGTTTGCACACACTAGCCGCTTCAACCCAAGACTCCTGCTTGCAAAGTGCTCCAAAATGGTTCAACATCAATTTGTCTCATGAAATAAAACAATGTTGAGAATACTCAGTTGTACAGTGATGAAGCACTGCAATGATGAAACTGCAAAGTGTTGGAATTCAGGTCAACCAATGCATTTGCATGAATGCTAAAGAATTGCTTGTAACACCTACTCTGTTTTAAATAAATTTCATAAACACACCCGTGACGTAAAGTGGAGACATGCGCTGAGACTCATTTGCAGTGGTTTTTTTTATTTTCATATTACAGTCTCTGTGGTGATGCTATGTGAAGGGAGGGGTGGAGAATCGGCTCTTCGGTGTTTCTGTTTGTATATGTGTTGTATGTCCAAAAACGTTTTGCTCTCGCACCCCAACACGAACAATCCGAAACACGCACACAAAAAAGACAGTGAACCGAGGGGGGGGGGGGGGGGGAGGGAATGGGAGAGCCCGAAAATAGTTTACCCAGCGCAGAGGTCCCCAAAGGTCGAGTAGCTCAACGACCAATGGGGGTTGGGGCGAGCATAGGCAGGGATTTTTACAATATTTGAGAAACCTTTCATCGCACGTACACGTGCGCGTGTCTGTGCCCGTGTGCGTGCATGTGTGCGTGCGTGCGTGCGTCTGATACACACACACACACATACATACACACATACACGTACGTAAGGCGCATTTGTAAGTAGATTAGAGATTACAATGTTTTCCAGTTTGCAAATGATCAACTTACAACTTGGAGATACAGTCTGATTGGTACAGGCCAACGCCTAAACCCATCTCTATGGAAATTTGAAAACCAACCAACAGCTCACGTAGAGAAGAGTAGAGTGACAACAAGGTATCAATGGGGAACAGTGTCACATGCACCAGAATCAGAACAACTCCCACAAGAAACTTTCCAACTTGACCCAATAATTGATGTGGCCCAGGTATGTACCACCATCAACCTCTGAACCAGTGACCAAGACAATGCATTTGACTGTCCAGAGCCTATGTAATTGTGTTGCAAGGTTTGCAAAAGAAGGCAATTTATTACGCCACATTATTCGAGGTGCACACAAGCACGCACACACACACAAAAGGTAACACAACAAGATTATGCCATCATGATGTACAAAGCAACACTGGAAGGCCTGGGACTACAGAATGCCCCAAACATCATCAAAGAAACATTTACAGTTATTGAAGGTGAAGGGCAAGCAGATGTAAGAGGGTTATCAAACTTGCCGAAAGGGTGGGCACTTCATGTTCGTGGACAACACCAGCCATTTTCCCAAAATGTCAAAAGTTGGCTGATTGATTTGTTTGATCATGGAGCACAATCAAATCGAAAAATGGATCCAAAAAAGGCTGCAAAATTGATGGAAACTGTTCAACTGAATGGTAAAGACCGATTTCTTCAAGCAGAACTGCTTACATGGCGCCAAATCGCCAGTTTTTGGTCTAGAAGAGGCAGTGCATTGAAAAAGCAACGAGTCCCCTCTCGAACTGTGGAAGATAATCCAACCACTGAAGGTGATGCTGATCTGGACTTTGAGGTAAACACAGTGAAACTCGAAATTAGGTGTCTATTGAATCACAAAAGCAAGCAGACTGCATTCCAATTATGCTACACATTTTAGGATGACCCCATGTACATGACATTAGAGAACAGTGTGGGGGAAGTGCTTCAAGCTGCTGACAATGCTGCTGCAAGGGCGTCTGCAAGTGGAAGAAGAAGGCAGAGCAGCGAATTGGCCAAAGGAGCAAAGAAACGTAGATTAGATCGTGATGAACTGTTGACTTGAAATCGATTCAGTTCAAATTTGTTGCATTTTCAAAATCGTAACTAGCGGAAACTGCACGTCCAGTGACCCCCTGTATAACTGCAAATTATTTAGGACAATGGTGCGTAGCTCTGTAGCTGCTCAGATGAGTTATGAGCAAAAGTTTGTTTTTGCCGGGGCTGTGGGTTCACCTTATTTGAGCGCTCGCTTCATGTTACTGCGAGCGTGGATTTTAAATGTTTTAACGTGATTCGACGCGAAATTGAATGGGCTTTCGAGTGGTTATTGTCTCCAGATGCACAACCCTGCGGATATTGAGAAAATCGCAAAAAACCGCAAAAATTAACAACTGCCGAAATTTCATCAAAAATTCTAAAACGCACGACTGTGAAATTTGCGTAAAATGAAAGGCCTGTTAGATGCAGAATTTGATGAGGATTTCAGAAATGTGTTTAGTTTTTTGATCCGCTGCACAAAACAATTTGTAGGAAGCGAAAACTGAAATTACTGCTAAAAAATGCAAAAATCCAAATTTCTCGCCATATATTTTGAAAATCGGAAAACCAAGTTGATTTTCGTGATCAGCGTCAAAAGATGGTCCTGGTAGCCAAGTATCAGCCAAATCGAAGCAATTCGGGGCAAAATGTCCGCCCCATGTTTGGTTTTTAGAAAAAGGGTGTCTTAATTGGCCGTCTTGGCGGCGGTGTTGGCGCAGCTCGCTTCGAACCAAAGGCGCAGCAGCCTAAACACAGGCTAGAGCTCCATCAATCAATCAATTCATCAATCAATCTAGTCTGTGACATTATGAAAGCTGGTCTGGATTTCTTTTGCTTGCATGGTTTGCAGCTCGACGCTCTACTCGGAGCACCCCATTTTGGGCAACATATTTAAACTTTGATCGTGCATTGCATTATGTTTGCTTTCCTGGACGAATTCTGGCGCGTGATAGCTCAAAAGAACCGCATTCAAAAGGGGGAATCGATTGAGTCATAAACGTTACCATACCGAGAAATTTGTGGAGACGTAATGACAGTGGATCCTGCCAAGCTTTGGCTCGTGGCTCGCTCGCGCCAGCATCAATTTATAATGAAATTTCCCAGGCATCTACAGTCCACATCAAAAATGAAATCCCCAAAGGGATTCTTGCTACCGTAAACCCTATAATTAGCCCCCCGGAAACCCTATAATTAGCCCCCCGGGGGCTAATTTGTTCGTTCGAGCTCTAGGAGGGTGTATAATTATAGGGGGGGGCTAATTATAGGGGGGGGCATATAAACTGGAAGTGTCGATGAGTGGGAAGATGTGTGGGCGAAAGGGCGCGTGGAGGCGATTTTTAAGGGAAAAAGGCGCTGTGCACACACGCTGGTACACTCTAACACACTCTCACATACACATACGTGTACATACATACACATACGCGACCATACATACACCAAGACATGGAAACATGTGCCTTTTAGACGATGGTTCATTTAGGGAGGGGGCGTAATTATAGGGGGGGGGCCTATTAACTCAAAGTGGTCTTGGGAGGGTGTATTATTATAGGGGGGGGGGGCTAATTATAGGGTTTACGGTATATGCCATAGATCGCGAAGTATGGTTTACGATGCAATGTTTTTGGCGCGTTAAGGCGTCCGATAGAGAGGTCGTTGGTTCGACGCCTAGTGGCGCCTCTGCTTCTGTACATGTCCAATTGGGAAGCCCTTCAGTGGCTGCAGTGTCCCCCACTCCGTCCCACTCTGTTGGTCTTTCTCTAGGTTCTACCGAAATTTTGGTATTTTTTCAGTCAGGGAAGCATTTTTGGACCGTTGCGCACTATGGTCCATATGACGCGCGAAAATGACACAGCTGCACACCCGCACGTACACACGAACGCAAGCCCGCGCGCACCCAAGCACGAGGTGTACACGCACTTATTTATTTATTTATTTGCTGATTGGACGACTTGCTCCTTTTCATAAGCTTTATGGTGCACAAGCTTTACACTGGAGCATGCGTCCAAGCTGGTCTGCTGCTGTGGGTCTGTATGTGTGTGCATACATATGTTTTCGTATTAACGTTTGTCTTACGAAAAAACACTGTATTTGCAGGTGGCTGTAAAAAAGGAATGCTGTCTCAAATGTATCACCAAAACCACAGCCCACAGCCCCCCCCCCCATTTTCGACCGGATACCCAGGAAAGATGCCCCTGCTCAGTACCCGCATGTTCCGCCTATGAACTGCAAACTATACGTTACCAACTTTGCCGGATGGAGTGGAGAAAATCGGGTAACCGTTACCCGTCGCGAAACGCACCCAAATACTGCGCGGCGTAGAAGAGCAGCTGCGCGCCGGCGACGATGCTGGCGCCGAGGAAGAGGCCCAACTGGCCGCCCACTTGGGCGAAGAAGGCGGTGGGCGTCAGCGCCGTCTGCTCCGTGATCTGCTCGTACTGCAACGGCAACGTGTGCGCTTGGGTATTTGGCACAGGAACCGAGTTGGCTAGGCAGAGACAGAGACAGAGGCAGAGGCGAAGCATGCAGGCGTGTTGTAGCGATGCGAATTTGAGAGCGTAGTGGCTCAGTGGTAATGCGTCGTGCTCGGCGCGCTCGTGGTCGGGGGTTCAACTCCCTTCCACTGAGGTCACTGAGTCGCGAATCCCCTTGGGCAAGGGATGAATCGCTCTCATTGCCTCGGTGTAGGGCGGCTCCGGGGCTTTGGCCCGAAATCCGTACCAGGTGGGCGGCCCACCTTCCCTCGCGGGAGAAGAACGCCGTAGGTAGTGTTAGTGATACAGTGTTATTATGATGCATCGCCCGTTCGTACCCCGTGCGTTGGTTTACGGTCCCTGTACTGTGTCGGTGCTTGCATCAATAAAAACATTAATTTGATTTGATTGATTTGATGCTCCCACTGCGCACCTCCATGTTGGCGTAGGTGACGTCGACGACGAGGTGGTCGCGCGAGAAGGCGTCGACGTCGGCGCCCCTGGCGCGCATCGCTCTCTCGACCGCCGGACTGGGCAGCGTCACGTAGGAGACGGACGCCGAGTAGGTCCAGCCCTGGCAGGCGCTGCGGCAGCCGCGCGAGCAGTGGTCCAGTTCCTCGACCTGGCCCTTAGCGGAGTAGCCCAAGGCCACGGCCAGGCACGCGTTGTCGGCGCTGGTGCCGCAGAAGCGCGCGTCGAAGCCGGCCGCCTGGAACTGGGCCGGCACCTCGAGGCTGCAGTTGCAGGCGCGCAGCACGTGCTGCTGCAGGCACTCCACTCTGGAAGCTGGCGCTGCTGCTCGCGCGTGGTCAGGCGCTCTCCGCAAACAGAGAGAGGTCACCTGCAGATCCGCTGGCTATAGCGGTAGGTGGAGACCTTTCTCTCGACGTCGTCGGCGCAGCGGCCCCACTCCCGCGAGACGGAGAGGTCGGAGCGCGTCGCTTCCAGTCGCACCGTCGCCGCGACGCCCGAAGGCACGGCGACGTACGAATGACCGACTGGCGTGTACTCTTTTTGGAAGAACAGCTAAAAAGGGCCGTGCACCCCCCTGTGGTGCGCTAGCCTCCAGGCAGGCGCGCCGGTCACCTGCACTCCGTGGCTGAGCGGCGGCAGGAAGGGCCAGTCGTGCGCGCTGGCCAGGTCGACGACAAAGGCGAAGCCGCGGCCGAGCGCCCGCTGCCTGCGCATGTCGACGGCGCGCGCGTCGACGAGCACGCAGCGACCGAACTCCTGCTGGAACACCCGCGACGTCAGCGCCTCGCAGCTGCCAGAGTCGTCGCCCTCGCCCGTCGGCGTGCAGAAGGGAATCACCTGCCAACCCGTACAGCACCTACCCCCGCGCCCGCGCCCTTCACGTAGAGGCACCGGCACGCACGCAAGCAGCTCAGCAACACGCACAGCATTCCCAGCGTTTGACAGTATTGCTGGCTGGAGCTTCGGTGTCCAGTGTCAACACCTCGTTTGGGTCCATGCAGACGGCGTCTAGGAGTCGCTCCATCCGAATGTCGCCGTTGTCGGAGAGGAAGGGCCCCAGGCGCTGCTCGTAGTGCAGGCGGAAGAAGTCGACGCTCGAGTCGTTGCGCTGCAGCTCGGGAAAGAGCGGCGCGATCGACTGCTCGTAGACGCCGAGTTTCCATTCCAGAAAGGCCGAGCTGACGTTCTCCTGGAGACTCGAGTAGATTTGCGCCAGCGCGGCCAGCGCGTCCGTTCTGGAGCGCTGCGTTATCTGCAAGAAGAGCGAAATCTGTAAACGAACAAGAGTTGCCGCTCTAAAATTCGCTGTACAACTGAGGGTGCGTGCGTGCGTGCGCGCGTTTGTGCGTGCGTGCGTGCGCGTGCGTGCGTGCGTGCGTGCGTGCGCGCGTGCGTGCGTGCGTGCGCGTGCGTGCGTGCGTGCGCGCGTGCGTGCGTGCGTGCGCGCGCGTGTGCGTGCGTGCGTGCGTGCGCTCTTAGAGCAACAGAAACAACAAAGCGCGAACCAGGTCATAGGCGTAGTACTTCTCCGTAAACAGCTCCGTGTGGTTGGCGACGGCGCGATTGAGCGCCAGCTCGACAATCTCCATCTGCGGGAGCCGTATACAGACATACCAATTGGCGACTGAACCTGACGCCTATAGGATGTAGTGTGCGGAATGAATTCTTTAGCAAGAAACAAAAAGTGCCAAAAGACCACAGACTTGACTGATATGTACATAGGTACCTACCTATGTATTACTTAGGGGTCTTTCTCCGTATACGGCCCATGGTCATGACTGCCGTAGAGCACCAGCAGGCCGTTGATGACGTCATGAAACCGATTGAAAATGATTGTTTGTTAGAATTTCGAAATGTGCACGAAACGTTCACGTTCGACGAACATTTGGTGCGCTTCCTCCTCCCCGCCCCCCGGCCAGAATATAAATTATGAGGTACACATCCCGTGCGCACTGGCGGATCCAGGATATTCTGACAGAGGGGGAAAAGGCCAATTTTTCACCGCACAAGCTACACTACTATAGAATAGACAAAAATGACGGGATTTTGTAGCTCCCTTTCAAATCAAACGTGAGTTGGAAAGAGAACCACAGCGCCGCAGGCGAAAATTTTGCGCTTTTCAGTGGTTAAAACCAAGGAAAACGTAAAAATTTGGCTTACTTTCTCCGGTGGGCGCGCGCCCCTCCTTCCGGCTTCTCCCACCCCGTCCCCCCCCCCCCCAAATCTGAGCTGACAGGAGGGGGAGACCCGCCTCCCCCCGTCTGCTGGATCCGCTAGTGCCAGTGCGTTGCCTGTTTTGCTCGGCCATGAGGAGGATAATCCAAGGCACACAAAACGCAGTCGCGTTCAAAGGTACAGGTTGCGCCCAATTTCTTTCTTGAAGGTTGAGAATTCACTGGCTCATACCAGACCACCCGTTGCATGCGCACACCGTCCATAGTATGTATAGGGATAGTGGTGCCTGATACTAGGTAGCGCTGGCTTGATGAGAAGCGTCACTGGCACAGGACGCACCGAATGAACGCCCAACTCCTTGACTTTGGTCGCGTTGACGAAGCTGCTCCTGCAGACCGTGATGAGAGGCAGCGGCAAGCCGTCCGCGGAACGCGTTTCGTATTTCGTGATGATCGGAGCCGCCTTGGAGCGTTCTTGGTGGCACGCAGGCACGCACCGGCACGCTCGCACGCACCGGCACGCCCGCACGCGCGCGCGCGCGCACACGCACGCACGCACGCACGCACGCACGCACGCACGCACGCACGCACGCACGCACGCACGCACACGAGCAGAACACCTGAAATTGCTGAAAGAGCACGAGAATCTGCCAGACGACGCCGACGAGGCAGCCGAAGATGACGAGGGCTCAGAAGAGGCGCGTCGTCGGGTCGGCGCTCCTGGCCAGGTCTGGCAGGCCGTGCAGGTAGCTGTTCGACAGGTATTCCTCGCGCCTCTGCCGCGCCATTTTGAATTCGCCGCGCCTCGGTTGTTCGTTCTGCTGGACGGCACGGACCCCCTGGTCGACGACGCGAGTTCCAGAAATTCTAATTGATGGATGGTTCGCTCGGTCGTGTAATTCGGTGCAAGCGTCGACGCCGCGACGCGACGCCAATCGGGCAAATTGGTTGGGAAGGAACAGTGGGAGGCACCGAGTCATTCCCAGCCCCAGGGGCCGCTACGCTCCTCCCTCGCGTCCGAAACCTAGAAACGGACCACTGGACTTCAAACTCTCCAAGCGAGTAGAACAAAATGGCATGTATAGGTAGCGCAAAGGTGATCATGCAAACAAGCTCGTTTCAAAAAGCACTTCATTTGAATTTGTTGCCTCTCATTCGAAATTTCCGTGCTTCGGCACAGATTGGACCGGTGTACACTTCCTGGAATTCTTTAGCAGTGCCGATTCCAAATTCCGATTCCTTTGGAATCGGTGAAATCGCCGCACAAGCTTCAATGATGCGACGCCCCGTTATTGTCTCCTTTGTTGCATTGCAAAATGCACTGTAGTTGCAATGCAAAATGCTACACCACCTCGCTTTTTTTTTCACAAAGTCCAAAAAGTCTGCATTGCAATTGCAGATAGAGGATACAGGAGGGAAGACGTCCACGTCCGTGCGTAGGTGCATGGGAATGCACTGATGCATCCTAAAGGCATCCACACTGCCCCCTCCCCGCCCTAATACCGGGCCAAAGTCGCCCACACTGCCGCCTTGCCTTATGGCACCATGGCTATGTGTAGCTTGGTAGGGAAAGGGAGTGGGTGGCTGGCTGGACCGTACTGGCGAACGCACTAGCATAGCACTAGCCTAGGAAAATAACGCGGCGGAAACTTACAAAATTGGCTGAGAAATTTTTGCTCCCAGACCGAGAAATTTCGTCCCAGATTGGGACACATCCTACAGTCCTATCCTTAACAATGCGTTTTTCCAGATTTGACCATGAAATTTTGCTCCCAGACATTGAAATGTTCTTCCCAGATTGGGCCCTATCCTTAATCATGTGTTTTCCCAGAAATTTTCTCGGGGACACTGAAATTTAGGTCCCAGAAAAAGAAAATTTCCTCCCAGGTTGGGCCCTCTCCTTAATGACGTGTTCTTACTTAAACACGATTAGCTACAACTCAACGACCTTCCTCTCAACCCGCTCAACACCACTTAGAACAGGCTAGAAACGCGGGGGGAATGTGAAACGGAAATCACAGACATATCATCACCCCTCCAAGCCTTGACGGCCTTGTCGCGTCAAGACTTTGGACTTGCAGACGACAGGTACAGCGGTCGGCTTCGACATCGACTTGTAGCAGGGATCTTCAGGTGGGCTTGTCGCCGCCACAAACTCTGGCGAAGTGTCCACGCTGGCCGCAGGAGTTGCACGTCTGGGTCGTAGCGGGGCACCTGTCGTCGCCATGCTTGTGTTTCTTCCACCCACATTTTCTGCACGACTTCTTGCTCTGGCCCTTCTTCTTCTTGTTGCCCTTGACGCGCTCGGCACTGCAGCTGTCGGAGCTACTCTGGCTGCGACTGCCGCATGTCGACTTCTTCCGACGCTCCTCCTGTCACTTCTTCTGTCGACTTCGGCTCAGCACCACTTGCACCGTCGGCTCGCCGCGAATGGCTGCTGCAGTCAGGGTAGCGCTTTCCTCAGCCTGCAGGATCGCGAGGAAGCGTTCCACGTCGACGCCAGTCTGCGCCAGCAACAACTTCTGGGCGCTCTTGTCTCGGCAACCGGTGGCGAGCTGCAACCCCAGGAAGTAGCTCTCGTTCCCCTTGAAGTCGCAGTCGGCGGCCAACGATCTCAGCGCGGTCAGGTAGTCTTGGCCGCTCTCTCCCGGCTGCTGCTCTCTTTTTGGCGAACTCGTAGTGCGCTCGCACGACGTTCGCCGGTGCAGCGAACTGCGTCTTCACAGCCTCGGAGAACTCAGCGTGGCTAGCCGTGGCGATGCTGCCGAAAGCGGGATTTGCCGAGAAGAGCCGCGCTCCTTCGCCTCCCAGGTACGCAAACAGGTAGGAGTTCTTCGTCTCCTCTGACAACCGCTGGTCGGCGGGGCGGGCAACGTCGAGCAGGTACAGGAACCGGTCGAACAGCTGGCTCCACACCTTGAACGGGATGGGCGCTGGCCCAGCGTGCTCGAGAAACTTCGGCGGCGGCGGTGCTGGCAGCATCGGCGTCCCAGTCTGCTGCGGTCCAGCGCTTGAGCCACTCTTCGACGCCGCTGTCGAGAGGTCGTCCTTGACCATGGCCGGATTCCACCTCGAACCTTAGGTCACGCCAATGACGTGTTCTTACTTAAACACGATTTGCTACAACTCAACGACCTTCCTCTCAACCCGCTCAACACCACTTAGAACAGGCTAGAAACGCGGGGGGAATGTGAAACGGAAATCACAGACATATCACTTAAGCATGTGTTTTTCAAGAAATTTTGCTCCCAGACACAGAAATGTTCCTCCCAGATTGGGCCCTATCCTTAAGCACGTGTTTTCGCAGAAAGTTTGCTCCCAGACACAGAAATGTTCCTCCCAGATTGGGCCCTATCCTTCAGTGGCGTAGCCAGGGGGGGGGGGCAGGGGGGCGTTTGCCCCCTCCCAAAATTTTCAGAGACCCGGTTTTTTCCAAAGGGGGTAGGTACCCTTATGACAATTCCCGATTAGACACAAATTGCAGTCTTGCCCCTCCCAAATCCAAATCCTGGCTACGCCACTGCTATCCTTAAGCATGTGTTTTGGCAGAAATTTTTCTTCCCAGACAGAGGAATGTTCCTCCCAGATTGGGCCCTATCCTTAAGCACGTGTTTTCACAGAAATTTTGCTGCCAGACACAGAAGTGTTCCTCTCAGATTGGGCCCTATCCTTAAGCGTGTGTTTTCACAGAAATTTTGCTGGAGGACACAGAAATTTTGTTCCGCGCTTTGCGGAAAATAACGCAGCGGAAACTTTCAAAATTGACCCAGAAATGTTGCCCCCAGACCCAGAAATTTCGTCCCAGATTGGGACACATCCTAGTCCTATCGTTAACGATGCGTTTTCCCAAATTTGACCTAGAAATTTTGCTCCCAGATTGGGCCCTATCAGGGTGTACGCGTCAGCGTACACTTTGTATCATTTGCATGACAATTAGTTGTGCACAACTTTGGTCAATGAAAAATACATGTGTACCTATTTTCAATCCGCATGCTCACATTCTATATGATGAGTGTCTCCTACTGCACTCGAGAGATTCTACCGAACATGCTACACATGTCATGCATGCGTGCGTGCGTACGTGCATGCATGTGTGCGTGCATGCCTGCATGCGTGCGTGTGTGTGCCTGTATAGGTTTTACACGAATGTTTGTCTTACGAAAAAACACTGTATTAAGGAAAAATTTGCAGGCGCCTGCAAAAAATGACCAGAGATAGATGAGATGTGAAAGGATTGCTGTTGCGTTTTGGGTGAGTGAGATAGATGGCTCACACAAAAAAATGCTGAATATGTGAAGTGTTGCTGCGTATGGTTCGGTTTTTATAC